>FXXK01001591.1:0-10370 GCA_900184695.1 Betula pendula | reverse complement strand
TCACCACGAAGACTTCCAAGTTTCTTTTAACCCATTCTATCTTCTCTTCCTTTTACCTTTCTGTAATTACACTGCATGGCGAGTAAAGCATGGTAAACTCATTTGTGCTGCTTCTATCCTGTCTCATACACGCAGGCTTCACATAGCTGGTGATACCTCTACAGCACGTCACTCTCTTTCTGGAGTCAAGTACCTTTAATCTCAGGTGGCACTTTTGAGTCGGTTTCTTTCCTCGACAGACTCCATCAGAAAACCTACCTGGTCATATGGTTAAAAGGTTTTGCCAGGAGGGACAATATTGTTTTGGTGCAAATAGGACCCCTTTGTTGACCCTCTTCCTCACACTTCCACTTAGAAGATGCAATCTTACTCCTTGTTTGAAGGTTCCTCAACATCCAATCTGTGGTCGACAAATTTGAACATTTTCCGGTTCAAATAAAACTGGAAGCAGCGCAGTACTTGGTGAAGTTGGGAATTTTTGTTTTAAGAGATAGGTCGAATGCATCTTCTATACTTTTGGGAGAGTTTCGACCATCCTACCGATGCATGGCTCCCAGGTGCAAAGTTTTGGATCGATAAGGTTACTGAAAAACAACATCAGCTCATTTCATGGAAAAATTCAGAAGATCCGACACCTGGTATGTTCTTGGTGGGCTTAGACCCAAATGGAATCGAAAAAAATTTGCTTAGAGTGGAACAGATCCCAAATCTATTGGAGTTCTGGAGTTTGGAATGGAATTTCTTTCAGCTTAATTCCTGAGATGAGATTGAATTCTATCTACAAGTTCAGTTTTGTGTCAAATGAAAGTGGAAGTTATTTTATTCATTCTCTTTATAATCCATCTCTCCGTTCTAAATTAGTGATGACGTCTACAGGAAAATTGCAACTATCGACGTGGCTGTCTGGCCCTTTGACATGGACTTCATTTTGGTCTGCACCGAGGGACCAATCTGATGTCTATGCTTTGTGTGGTGCATTTGGCGTGTTGTACCGTGACAATTTGTCAAACCCTAGCCTTGTGATTGTCTAAAAGGTTTCGAACCATTTTCGATGAACTCCACCATACTAAATGATTGGTACTCAGGTGGCTATGTAAGGAAATCCCCTTTGCAATGTGAGAACAATACGTATGCTAATTGTTGGGCGTGACTTGTATTTGACGTGGGCCCAATGCTTTTTCCTTTTGTCTTTTGGAATACACTTGTCTTCCTTTCCTCCCTTGGTTTTCTTTTTTCCACTCCAAGCTATATGTGGACTTCTTTAACCGACTTTATGCTATTATAAAAAGGGATTCAGCATGTGAAATCAAGTCAAGCCAAAAAGAAGAAAATCACGGCAGTGAGTGAAAGAGGGAGAGAGAAAAGAAAGGGAAAGAGAAAAAGAACGGAAAGAGAAAAAGAAAAAGAAAGGTGGAGAACGTGCGTGTAGTGCGTAGGGAGAAGGAAAAATTGCAGAATTCCAATTGTTATTTTTTCTTCTGTTGTGAGGTGAGATACGGGTGTATTGGGGCTTTGAGTTTTGAGTGTATTTTTCTCTCTGTTACTTTTGTACTCCATCTTTTTTATAGTGAATTTCTCCCAGTTGTCTCCAACAGTGGATGTAGGCTTGTTAAGCCGAACCACTTAAATCTTGGTGTCGTGTGTGATTGTTTTTTGCTATCTTCTTATTATTCGCATCTCACGGGTCTTGGGAGAAATAAGATATATTTCCTAACAACTGGTATCAGAGCTTTTGGTTTGAGTGGGAGCGATGGCAGGAGAAGATGTTAAAGCAGAAAAAATCGAAAAATTTGATGGCACAGATTTTGCATATTGGAAGATGCTAATTGAAGATGTACTTTATGGGAAGGAACTACATCTGCCTCTTTTGGGGGAGCAACCAGACGATATGTACGATAGCGATTGGGCCCTACTTGATCGAAAGGCCCTAGCAGTTATCAGGTTATCGTTGTCAAGATCAGTTGCACACAACGTTGTGAAGGAGAAGACCACTGCAGGTCTGATGGCGGCTTTGTCAAGTATGTATGAGAAACCGTCGGCAAACAACAAGGTGCACCTGATGAAAAAGTTGTTCAACCTAAAGATGGCTGAAGGAGCCTCGGTAGCGTATCATCTCAATGAGTTCAACACCATCACAAATCAATTATCCTCAGTAGATATTGATTTTGATGATGAGATTTGCGCTTTGATTATGCTGGCGTCGTTGCCAAATAGCTGGGAAGCTGTGCGGATGGCTGTGAGCAATTCTGCAAGGAAGAGCAAGCTCAGTTATGAAGACATACGGGATTTGATTCTTAGTGAGGAAGTTCGGAGAAAAGACGCCGGTGAAACCTCGACTTCTAGTGTAGTCCTAAACCTCGAGACAAGAGGTAGAGTACAAGACAGGAACTCTGGCAGGGGCAGATCAAAATCCAGAAAGGGTAGAAGCAAATCCAGATCTGGACGACAGTTAGAGTGTTGGAATTGTGGCAAGACTGGCCACTTCAAGAAAAATTGCAAAGAACCAAGGAAGAAGACTGGTAACGACTCCGCAAACGTCGTGGCAACAGAAGAAATACAGGATGCACTAATTCTCTCTGTTGACAGTCCTCTTGACTCTTGGGCCATGGACTCGGGTGCCTCTTTTCATACCACTGCGATCCGTGAAGTACTCGAAAACTACGTTGCTGGAGATTTCGGGAAAGTGTACTTGGCTGACGGAACGCCTCTAGATATTGTGGGCATGGACGATGTTCGCATCAGAGTCCACAGCGATTCGATATGGAAGCTACAAAAGGTCAGACGCGTCCCACAGCTGAAGAAGAACCTGATTTCAGTGGGACAACTTGACGAAGAAGGGCATGCCATAAAATTCCACGGTGGTTAGTGGAAAGTATGCATGGGAGCAGACTCTTGGCTCAGGGATATAAAACAGGTACTCTCTATTTGCCTACTAATCCGAGAGATACAGTTGCAATTGCAGTTGCAAAGGGTGACTCTAAACTATGGCACCTAAGGCTTGGGCATATGAGCGAGAAAGGGATGAAGGTGTTGCTGTCAAAGGGGAAACTACCAGAACTGAAGTCAGTTGAATCTGATTTATGTGAAGACTACATCCTAGGGAAGCAGAAGAAGGTGAGTTTCATGAATGTTGGCAGAACTCCGAAGCCTGAGAAGTTGGAGCTGCTACACACGGATTTGTGGGGTCCCTCCCCAGTGGCATCTCTTGGAGGCTCGCGGTACTATATCACATTCATAGATGATTCAAGCAGAAAGGTATGGATTTACTTCTTAAAGCAAAAATCTGATGTATTTGAAGTTTTTAAGAAGTGGAAGACTATGGTAGAGACAGAAATTGGTTTGAAATTGAAGTGTCTATGATCAGACAATGGAGGAGAATATGAAGACGGGGGATTTAAACAGTTTTGCGCGGTAAATGGGATTAAGATGCAGAAAACTATCTCAGGGACACCACAACAGAATGGTGTCGCTGAGCGCATGAACAGAACCCTCAATGAGCGTGCAAGGAGTATGAGGTTGCATGCTGGGTTGCCAAAAACCTTCTAGGCGGATGCAGTGAACACTGCTGCTTATTTGATAAACAGAGGACCCTCTGTCCCTCTGGGCCATAGACTACCTGAAGAAGTTTGGAGTGGAAAGGAGGTAAATCTTTCTCACTTGAAAGTTTTTGGTTGTGTCTTATATGTTTACATTGAATCTGATGCTCGTAGCAAGTTAGATGCTAAATCTAAGAAATGTTATTTCATTGGCTATGGGGATGAGGCATTCGAGTATAGGTTTTGGGATGATCAAAACCGGAAGATCATTAGAAGTAGGAATGTTACTTTTAATGAAATGGCTGTGTACAAGGATAGTTTGAATGCAGAGTCAGAGGCTGAAAAGCCTGATTTTATCAGCTTGGATGAGATTTCTAATGGTGCAGCTCAAAGAAGAAATTCAGAAGTTGATGGGGATCCAGAAGCTGAACAAGATCCTGAAGTTGAAGAAATTGAAGAACAACAGATTGAGCAGGGAACACCTACAACAGCTGTTCAAAGGTCTACCAGAACCATTAGACCTCCACAGCGTTTGTGGCGACCCGATTCATAATTACACTGTAGCTATATTTTGTTTTTTGAAAACATACAGTAATCATGAACCGGATCTATCGCCACAGGGTGATAGAAACACCTGTCATACATGTATCTCACAGCGTATCATGAGATAAACATCTACTACATCAGAGTCACATATCACATATATATAAACTGAGCGGAAGCATTTATATACCAAGGGAGTAATCAAAACATATAGAGCTGACAATAAAATTCTAATGATTAAAAGTTTACAATGTGATTATACAAAAGAATGGCTATACATGAGTGTCATATGCGACACAAGCCATATACAAAATAATGATTGTGAACACATCACAACCATATACAAAATAATAGACTATCTACGAAGTCTATACAAAAGAACACGTCCCACGACGTCAGTCGTAATAGCCAAGGTAATAAGCTACGGGATCATCGTCTAAGGCCTCAGTACCTGCACCAATATCTATATAACCATAGAGGTTATCCATGATTACATAGGCGGAAAGAAAAATGAGTGAGTCAACAGATTCAATAGATAAAAATCCACTGAGTTTTCGTAAAGAACCGAAGTGTTAGTTACATGAGTTTACAATAACAGCTACTAAGAGTATGGCATTTTATTTTGAAACATAAAGCAGCTGATGAAGTAAACACATGTGATCATAAAACATCCGAAATAGTATAATAGCTGGGTACATACATGTACGTTCCAGTCTCCCGCCTGTACTAGCACACATACGCACTCAACTATGTTATAAATATATCATATAACTTAGCTATACTCATATACAAGTATCCCTTCCCTTGTGGGTGAAAACACGAGCATATAAGCATATCTAAGCAAGAAAACATAAGTCATATATGCAACTAGCTGTAAGAATATACATATGTGCTTGCCCATACAACCTCATATGCATACTAATACGTCTATGATAAAATCTGATAAATCATCATATGAAATACCTCATAAATCATTCGTATAAATACATCATAAACTCAATCATAAAATCATCATGCATTGCTCTTTAACTCTAGTATGTGATGACTCCGTCCCAAGACGTCTTACTTTGCGTCACTAGGCCCGGCCGCCAACCACACTACTCATATGGCATTTTTATGAAAGACGCCTGGGCAGGTCTTACACCATGACCTCTGAGCAGGTCATACGCCATGACCCCTGGGCAGGTCTTACGCCAGCCGTAGTTGTAGCCCTCACTAGACTGCCATGTAGCCCTCACCAGGCTGCCATTCATTACTCTTATACTTAGCTTTCCTTTTACATTCCTTGTATCACAATTATACATACACTCTTATGCTCTTCATACATATGCTTTTAAATAACATGCATCAATATTTGCCATAGTCTTTTCTCGATATCAAAATCAGTAAAACATCATAACACTCAACATTTCAATAATTTTCGCCATAATCATAAAACATCAACAAAGCATCAAAACTCATCATCAATCACTCATCAAATCATCATAAATTCTCAAGAAGATAGTCAAAAGCACAAACCATATATTGTCATAAGATATCATCGGTTCGTCTTTTAAAACTTTATATTGTTTCTTCAAAATCTCATAAAAATATTTATTTTGTTTAGCAAGTACTACATCTACTAAACATTGAAAACAAAGCATGAAAACACTTTAAGGTGTGTATCACTCTCAGTAAGTATAAATACTTACCTATTTCTGCTTGTTGATTCCTATTCCCAAATGCTCAAGCAATGCCCGCTGCATAATACATTGCCAAAACATTAATAACTCTACACATCCTAACTCAAACCACATTCCCCATAACTAGGATACTTGAATATTCAAGCATCAATGTGGCCATAAGCGACCCATAGAGTTTTAGGGTTCCCCATAGCCTAAGAATCATCTATTTAACTAACCCATAGTGAATTACTAGGGTTAGACATCATAAAACCCCAAAATATTAACTATGGAAAAATCTAGGGTTTTGGACATTTACCTCAATTCTTGAAGAATCCGGAGTTGTTGAGCTTTGAACTTCAATCCGATGTAAGCAGAGTTCAAACCGACGAAAATCCTAAGAAAATGACTAATGCTAAGCTATACATTCGAAATTATAGCCCAAGCATTGAGGATTTAGAGTTTTAAGAAATTCTTACCTTGAATCGATCGGTGAAGTTGGGTTTCCAACGCCAAGAATCTTGTTCCCGGGGTTAGAAATGTGTTTGGAGGCTTTCTAAGATCAATATCTAATGTTTGGGTATAAACCCTATGAGAGAGAAGAGAGAAAATGGCGGAGAAAATGAAGAAACGTCGAAAATGAGCTGGAAAATCGCGTTCCAGCTATATATAGTCGGGTGAACAGTGTTACCGTCCGGACAACAATTCGTACCGTCCGAACGACAGTGTACAAGGTCCGTTCGGACCGTGCTGCGAACGGTCGCCACTGAGTGAATAGTGGCATTAGACCGTTCGGACGGCACTGGGGACGGTGCTACGGACGATTGCTACTGACTGAATCAGTAGCATGGACCGTCTGAACCGTTGCTGGGGACGATGCATTATGGATTGCGACTGTCTGGACGACCTGAGGACGATCGCTACTGCCTGATTCGTAGCAAAGGACCGTCTGAACCGCTGCTGGGGACGATCACTTTGGGCGACAACCGTTCGGACGGCAACTCTTACCGTCCGAACGACCCAAGGCAAATTTTATTTTTATTTTATTTTTAGCCATTTTCGAAGCGTTTATTTCCTTACCTTTAATTACCTTTTTACCCTTGACTTTAAGGTGATTTTTAGGCCTTAATTAAAATTCTTGGGCGTCACAGCGTTATTCACTCTCCTTGTTCTATATTCTGTTGACAGATGGTGGTGAGCCAGAGACATATGAAGAAACCTTGCAGGTTGAAAATTCAACCAAGTGGGAGTTAACCATGAAGGATGAGATGGACTCATTGATGACTAACCAGACATGGGAGTTGACTGAGTTGCCAGCAGGTAAGAAGGCTTTACATAACAAGTGGGTGTATAGAATAAAGGGTGAGCATGATGGTAGCAAGCGCTACAAGGCGAGATTGGTTGTCAAGGGCGTTCAGCAAAAGGAAGGTATTAACTACACCGACATATTTTCACCAGTGGTGAAGATGACAACCATCAGACTGGTATTGGGAATTGTGGCGGCAGAGAATCTACATCTTGAGCAGTTAGATGTGAAGACAACATTCCTTCATGGTGATTTGGAGGAAAATATCTACATGAGGCAGCCACAGGGATTCACAGTGCAGGGGAAAGAAAGTCAGGTATGCAAACTGAGGAAGAGCTTGTATGGCCTAAAACAAGCTCCAAGACAATGGTACAAGAAGTTTGATAGCTTCATGGACTTTGCTGGGTTTACAAGGTGCAATGCAGATCGCTGCTGTTATGTTAAGAGTTTTAAGAACTCTTATATCATCCTACTGCTGTATGTGGATGATATGCTCGTTGCAGGGTCCAATATGGAAGAGATCAAGAATTTGAAGAAATAGTTATCATCACAGTTTGCAATGAAGGATTTGGGAGATGCAAAACAAATCCTAGGCATGAGAATCATTAAGACCAGACTATGTACACTGAAGCTTTTCAAGACAGAGTATGTGAAGAAGATTCTAAGCAGGTTTAGCATGGATGAATAAAGCCGGTAAGCACACCCTTGGGGAAGTCAATTTAGACTAACCAAAGGATCAGTCACCAAAGACAGATCAGGAGAAAGCATACATGAGTAAGGTGCCCTACGCCTCAGCTATCGGAAGTTTGATGTACGAAATGTCTGCACTACAGGATGTTGCACATGCAGTGGGAGCTGAGCAGATATATGGCAATCCAGGGAAACAACATTGGGAGGCAGTCAAGGGATTTTGCGATATTTGAGAGGAACTTCCAGGAACCTCCACTCGCCACCTAATTTGCGTACTCTTCACCACACTAGGCACGCACACCGCACGCTGGATCCTAAAGATGTACCGGGCCGCCGCACCTACCACCCAGCATGATAGATATTATACGATGGTGATGTTATTAGAAGGCACACGCACCAGTCCACCACCCATCCAAACCCCCCAGGTTTGCCCCATAATATAAGCACATCACCGGACACAGGGCTCACCCGGTAAAGGAGGTAGTGATTGATAAAAAGTTTATAGAATTGTGGAAATCATATATAATAAAAGAAGATGGAAATGTGTAATGGAAGAGACGGAAAAAGAAATGGTTAATAAAGTTGTGAGAGGGAGGGTTTGGGCATTCAACCAATTCACCCAACACACACCCACATCAGAGAACAGAGTTGGTATAATGGAGATAACAAAGTGATTATTTTTTTTTTGAAGAAGAAAATGGACGATAATTAGAGGAAGAAGAATGATTAAGTAGGTATAAATTTAAATAGCGAAGTTCAGATTAATGGAGAAAAGGAAAGTATACTTTTGAGAAAGATTATGGTAAAGAAATCAAGCAATACAGTGTTAAAAGTGTGAGTTGAGAAATTGGAGACTAGTGAGAAAGATTAAGTTGGTTATCAAAACTTGAAGAGGTAAAAAGAAGAACTGAGGAGATTTGATTTATGAGAATTGCTGAATTCAAGTCAAGTGGGGAGATCTGGTTAAAAGTTGTGGGGATCTGAAATTATAAAGTAGGTACATGGTTTATTACTAACTATTAGGGCTGGTTTCCTTGGGACACTTTTGGTCTCCTTGTTCACCACACAAACACGAGATCACATGAAAAAAATATTATAAACAAACAAAACAAAAGAACCATTAAAAAAAAAAAACGGGAACTTTTATAAAGGATTGCAGGCCTTTTTCAGTAACAATCAAGCCCAAACACCAAGAAGGACGACATGCAGGAAAAAAGGGAGGGAAAAAAAGGGAGGAAGAGAAAAGAAGAAGAGGTGGAGAACGCATGGTGTAGTGCGTAGGGAGAAGAAAAAATTTGCAGAAATTTCAATTGTCTCTCCAAGCCTATATGTGGACTTCTTTACCGACTTTATGCTATTATAAAAAGGGATTCAGCATGTGAAATCAAGTCAAGCACAAAGAAGAAAATCACGGCAATGAGTGAAGAGGGAGAGAGAAAAAGAAAGGGAAAGAGAAAAAGAAGGGAGAAGAGAGAGAGAAAAAAAGAAAGGTGGAGAACGCATGGTGTAGTGCGTAGGAGAAAGGAAAATTGCAGAGTTCCAAATTTTATTTTTTCTTCTGTTGTGAGGTGAGATACGGGTGTATTGAGGCTTTGGGTTTTGAGTGATTTTTCTCCCTGTTACTTTTGTACTCCATCTTTTTTATAGTGAATTTCTCCGGATCGTCTCCAACAGTGGATGTAGGCTTGTTAAGCCGAACCACTTAAATCTTGGTGTCGTGTGTGATTGTTTTTTGCTATCTTCTTATTATTTGCATCTCACGGGTTTTGGGGGAAATAAGATATATTTCCTAACACTAATGCCACAAAAGATTGGTTCATGAAAATACCAAACATGAGATTGCCTGTTAATTCGAAAGCATATTCGACAGTGAGTGCTTGGAATTGTGAAGTGGCTTGCATGAATAATTGCTATTGCACAGCTTATGCTTATAATAGGAGTGGGTGTATGATATGAGAAGGAGCTCTTTTCAACTTACAGCAACTCTCAGATGATGACAAGACTGGACAAGATATCTATCTCAAACTTGCTGCTGATGAGCATCAAAGTACCAAAGGTGAAATGAAATCTACACAAATTTTTGTCATCTTTCGTTTTGAACTAGTACTTAGTTCTCTGTTATGGTTGAGCTAATAGTGATTCTTCCCATTATAATCAGGCAAAAAATGGAAAGTATGGGTAGCTATGCTAGTCCCTTCAACAGGGCTTATCTTAAGCCCCTTCATTTGTTTTTCAAGCAAAGGAAAGCTTAAACGCATAGGTAAGTGTAACATTCTAATTCGATTGAGATGGAGTATTGCATGGGTGCAATATTTTTTTTTGTTTTATGTTCCATTGGGTGCTCAGATCGTGACAAAGAAGCAATATATATTGTTAGCCCTATGGCGTCAATACAATTATGTTGCAAATATTTTGATGATAACAAATTCTATCTTGTTGCTCTAATGTGTTTAATTCAAGTATAATAGTTGCAAGGAACATTCAAGCACAGATTCTCAGAGGACCAAAATGAACTGAAGGCATTTGAACTCCAAAGCAAGAAGCCTTTAAGCACTGAAGAACTCAAGACTGAAGAATCTTTATTTTATTAGGGTATTCTTGTAAAGCTCTTGGATGATTGAACTCTTAAGGTTC
>FXXK01001590.1:88522-118698 GCA_900184695.1 Betula pendula | reverse complement strand
GTACCAAATCGACTAAAGATGTTAGATTGAATTAATTTGATAACAACTTTATGGTCATTGGTTTTGGCAGCTAATGCAAACCAAGGAGCTGGACATGCTGATCCTACATGTGGGAATGGAGTTGAATTTGCACA
The DNA here is from genome assembly GCA_900184695.1 of Betula pendula. Lineage (NCBI taxonomy): Eukaryota > Viridiplantae > Streptophyta > Magnoliopsida > Fagales > Betulaceae > Betula > Betula pendula. The sequence continues at coordinate 118,564 of FXXK01001590.1, read as the reverse complement.
AGACCGTTTGTCACTTCCTAGTGGCCCAATTATAAGACTTAGAGCTAAACGTTTCAAGGAAGCACTAAATGGGCTCATCCAAGAGAAGTGGGCTGATTCTAAAAAGACCAAGATGGGCTCAAATAATAATCAAGGCTTAGTCCATGTCATCAAAGCAATTGAAGAGGCCAATTAGCATGCAAAAATGTGACCAGCATGGTTTGACCATTAAATAGGAGAATGTACTTGGTCTTGGCTGGTTATGTTAAATACATTGAATTTAGTCTTTAGTCATTATTGGCTGCCTCTAGGAGTCCAAAAGACCTAAAAAAACCTAGGGACTTGTTTATGTTGCTTTTAAAGCTATACTTATGAATTTGCCTATTCTTGGAGGGTTGTTCCAAGTATATATAGGGGCATTACGAATTTTGAAGATATAGATTGTTTTTCAGAAAATTATTATGCTGTGAGGTCTTGTGTTCCTCTTCGTTCTTGAAAGAACTCTTTGAACTTATCAAGTTAATCTTGTGGCGTTCAAGCAACCAAACTTATCACCTTGATTCTTGAGAGATTCTTAGGTTTCTTGGTGTGGCGTTTCAATCCTTCGTAGTCTTGGTTTCTCATCTAGTTAGGTGACGGGTCAAGGCTTAACAAATCTTGTCTACACGATATTGGGGGTCAAACCATCATTGTTATTGGGTTTCATCATTGTTGGTGGAGTTCATATCATTTGGTATCAGAGCTTTTGTTCTAAGGCAAGTTTGACTATCTTTTATTTTCGTTTTTTTTTTTTTATTTCCTATTCCCTGTTGTGAACAAAAAAGAAAAAGAAAAAAAAAAAAAAAGAAAAAGAAAAAAAAAAAAAAAAAAAAAAACAGAAAAGAAAAGAAAGCAAAAAAAGAAAAAGAAAAAGTACACGATTCCAATAAGAAAATTTCTTTCCCTTCAATCTTGTTTCTCACCTTATTCAAGTCTTGACCTTTTTGATGAGTTTGGTTGTTTCTCATGTTTGAATTGCTACTGGATTATTTTGAATTAGTTTCTTGAAGTTCAATAAGAACTAAAAGACACAAAAGAGTGGAAAAAGGCAAGAGTGTGTGAGACCATAAGAGGTAAAACGGTTAGAGTGAAAACACAATGCAAGTGTATCAATTCTTGAGTGAAACACGTGAGGGAGTGCTTGTAGGATTCTAACCTTGTTTTGCAGATCTAAAGATGTCCAATAATCAAAGAAGAAGACACAACCGAAGAATCTCGACAACCCGTAGCTCCGAACCTCCAAATGCAAGCTTTGTTAGGGGAGATGAGGTGTATGTTGAGGGTTGAATTAGAACCTATTCACGAGAGGTTGGACAGGGTAGAAGCGGGAACCCCTAGGGGACAGCAACAAGACAATCCCAATAAGCAGCAACGTGGGCATGTTCCGTGGCGGAATGTTGAGGAAGAGGTGGAGTCGGAGGAGTTTGATGAGCCATATTTGAACCAGGGCAGGTTTGAGCGTGGGTATGGGAATAGAGAAGCTAGGATGGGTAGGCCTAGGAGGGATAATGATTTAGGAAATATAAAGATTAAAATCCCATCTTTTCAAGGTAAAAATGATCCTGAAGCTTATTTGGAGTGGGAAACTAAAATGGAGATGGTGTTTGATTGTCACAACTACTCGGAGATGAAGAAGGTTAAGTTGGCTGCAATTGAATTCACCGATTATGCCATTGTTTGGTGGGATCAATTACTGATTAATAGGAGGAGGAATAGAGAGCCACCCGTGGACACTTGGGAGGAGATGAAAATGCTTATGAGGAAGCGTTTTGTACCCAGCCACTATAGGGGATTGTATCAAAAGTTGTAGAGGTTAATTCAAGGTTCCAAGAGTGTGGATGAGTATTACAAGGAGATGGAGGTAGCTATGATCCGGGCTAATGTAGAAGAGGACGGGGAAGCCACCATGGCTAGGTTTTTGCATGGTTTAAATCGTGAGATTGCGGATATAGTTGAGTTGTAGCACTATGTTGAGTTGACGGATATGGTGCATCAAGCCATAAAGGTGGAGGAACAATTCAAACGGAAGGGATTGGCTAGGAGGGGACCACCTATGGCTACCACCAGCCCGTGGAAGACAGCTCCAAAAAGGGATGAGCAGCTACAAAATAAGCCAAAATTTGAACTCTCTAAGAATGCCAAACCATCGACCGCCACTACTTTAGGTAACACCGAGACTTCTACTTCTAAAACACGTGATATTAAGTATTTTAAATGTTAGGGGCGGGGACACATAGCCAGCCAGTGTGTAAACAAAAGGGTGATGGTCATAAACGCCCAAGGAGAGCTTGAGTCGGAGAATGAGGAAGAAGTAGATAATGATGACATGCCACCTTTGGAGGATGCCGATGATGAGCAAAATGCTGTGGTTGGAGATTTATTGGTAGCAAGGCAAGTTCTCAATGTGTAGGTTAAGGAGGAAGAAAGTAACCAAAGGGAGAACTTGTTTGATACTCGATGCTTTGTAAATAACAAAGTTTGCAGTGTCATTATCGATGGAGGGAGTTGCACAAATGTAGCCAGCACTTATTTGGTGGAGAAATTGGCCTTAACCACCTTGAAACATCCTTACCCTTACCGACTTCAGTGGCTGAATGAATGTGGTGAAATCAAGGTAACAAGGCAAGTGTTGGTGGCGTTATCCATTGGCAAATATGAGGATGAGGTGCTTTGTGATGTGGTTCATATGCATACATGCCATTTATTGTTGGGAACACCATGGCAGTATGATTGGAGGGTTACGCATGATGGATTCACAAATAGGTATTCTTTCACTCTTAAAAGGCAACCTATTACTCTTGTGCCATTAACTCCAAAACAGGTCATGGGGGACCAACTAAAGTTACAAAGATCAAATGAAAAAAAAGAAAGAAAAAGAAAGGAAGGCTGGAAATTGAGAAAAAAGAGTTTAAAAAAAAATAGAGAGAGAAAAACATTGATCAGAGTGAAAAAGAAAGAGAGAGGATTTCAGCCATAGTGAGAGCAAGAGAGGAAAAATTCAATTACATTGCAAAAAAAAGTGAGATCAAGAGAGCATTATTTTCACACCAGCCCCTTATTGTACTCCATGTACAAGGAGGCTCTTTTATGTACTAATGATCTCGTCGGTGCTTTGCCGAGCGATATTGTTTTTCTTTTGCAGGAGTTTGAAGATGTCCTTCCCAAAGAGGTACCTTATGGCTTACCTCCAATCCGAGGGATTGAACATCAAATTGATTTCATACATGGTGCATCAATTCCAAACCGACCTGCTTGTAGGAGCAATCCTGAGGAGACCAAGGAACTTCTAGAGGCAGCCACAAATGACTAAAGACTAAATTCAATGTATTTAACATAACCAGCCAAGACCAAGTACATTCCCCTATTTAATATCCTTGAAACTCAACAATTCACACCCTTTAATGGTCAAACCATGCTAGTCACGTTTTTGCATGCTAATTGGCTTCTTCAATTGCTTTGATGACATGTACTAAGCATTGATTATTATTTGAGCCCATCTTGGTCTTTTTAGAATCAGCCCACTTCTCTTGGATTAGCCCATTTAGTGCTTTCTTGAAACGTTTAGCTCTAAGTCTTGTAATTGGGCCACTAGGAAGTGACAAACGGTCTTGTGCAAATTCAGCTCCATTCCCACGTGTAGGATCAGCATGTCCAGCTCCTTGGTTTGCATCAATAATGTACATGATGGCTTTATGATTGATTTATAAGATGTTTATATGATGATTTATGTTTTATTGATTCTAGACATATTAGTATGCATATGAGGTTTCATAGAAAAGTACATATGTATATTCTTACGGCTAGCTGCATATGGATTTATGTTTTATTGCTTAGATATGCTTATATGCTTGTGTTTTCACCCATAGCAGAAGGAATACTTGTATATGAGTGTAACTAAGTTATATGGTATATTTATAACATAGATGGATGCGTATTTGTGCTAGTACAGGCGGGAGACTGGAACATACATATATGTACTAAGCTATTATTATATTTCAGATGTTTTATGACTACATGTGTTTACTTCATCAGCTGCTCATGTTTCAAAATAAAATGTCATATTCTTAGTAACTATTATTGTAAACTCATGTAACCAACACTTCGGTTCTTTACGAAAACTCAATAGATTTTTATCCATTGAATCTGTTGACTCACTCATTTTTCTTTCCGCCTATGTAATCATGGATGATCTCTATGGTTACATAGATATTGGTGCAGGTATTGAGGCCTTAGATGATGATCCTGTAGCCTACTACCTTGGCTATTACGACTGATGTCGTGGGATGTGTTCTTTTGTATAGACTTTGTAGATAGTCTATTTTTTTTATATGGTTGTGATATGTTCACAATCATTATTTTGTATATTGGCTTGTGTCGCATGTGACACGTTTGCATAGCAATTCTTTTTGTATATGTCACAGTGTAAACTTTTAATCATTAGAATTATGTTGTCAGCTCTATGTGTATTAATTACTTCCTTGGTATATAAATGCTTCCGCTCAGTTTATATATAATGTGATATGTGACTCTGATGTAATAGATGTTTATCTCATGATACGTTGTGAGATACATGTATGATAAGTGTTTTTATCACCCTATGACGATCGGTCCAGTTCATGATTACTGTATGTTGTCCAAAAAAAAAATAAAAATATAACTATAGTGTAATTATGGATTGGGTCGTCACACCTTTGGTACTCTCTAAGGTGGAAAGTCTATTGCGCCACAATGTCAAGCAAGGAATTAACCTCGTCAACATATTGCTCCGTATTGAAGTCCTCAACATCGAAATGAGATAGGCAAACCTCCAATGGGTCATTTGTCAAAAGGTAGGGGAGTGTGTCTTCAATAGTTTCTTCATTCTTATCCACAAAGAAAAATTCCTCTGTATCCGACAGATGCTGAAAAGCATTGAAGATTTTTAACTTGACTTTCATATTCCCAAAAGTTACTTTCATCTCCCCAGTCCTACAATTAATGTATGCATTAGCCGTAGCTAAGAAAGGACGACCGAGGATGACGCGGATCAATATAGTGGGATCAGAGACAGGTTCTGTATCCAGAACTATGAAGTCTACCGGAAAGTAGAATTTGTCCACTTGTATTATAACATCTTCAACTATCCCACGAGGTTTCTTAACAGATTTATCTGCAAGTTGTAAGACAACCGTCATGGGTTTCAACTCTCCGAGTCCCAATTGCATATAAACCGAGTAGGGCAGCAAATTCACACCTGCTCCTAAATCAAGAAGGGCTTTTTCAATAGCGTGGTCTCCAATGATACATGCAATGGTTGGAGCACCAGGGTCCTTGATCTTGGTAGGAACAGTGTGTTGAATGAGTGAACTAACTTGCTCGGTCAACAAAATCTTCACAGGACTACAATTCCTCATCCTACGCTTTTGTGTACATAAGTCCTTAAAAAACTTGGTGTAAGACGAGATTTGTTGGATGGCATCGATGATGGGGATATTAATTTGGACTTGCTTAAAAATCTCCATCATCTCTTGAAATTCTTCTCCTTGTTTTTCAACACAAGGAGGCTCTTTGAGACGTTTATGGAATGGAGCTCTAGGCTCAGAAAATGTCTCAAGAGCTATTTGTTCTTTCCTTTTTGGACTATCTAGGGATGGCTTTGGATTATTCGGGGACTCATCCTTCTCCTTGGCCTTCAATCCAACCTTGTTATCAACAACCCGTCCACTCCTCAGTATAGTGACTGCCTAGACTTGTTTGTGGGTAGTGCTATCAGAATCACTTCTGTCGATCATGTAGTGTCCTTTAGAATTGGCCACTGGTTGGGAGGGCAGCTTCCCTTCTTTTCTCTAATTAAAAGCGTTTGCCAGCTGTCCAACTTGACCTTCTAGCTTGGCAATTGATTGAGAATGGGAATTCAGCAATTGAGTATTTGCCTCAAGATTGCCGAGAGCAGTCAATACCTTATCCTCAAAGGAAGAATTCCTAGGAGGAGGAGGAGCTGACTGGTATTGATGCTGAGGGGGTCGGTAATTGGAGGATTGATTATAAGATTGATTAGGAGGCAGTGGGTGTGCCTTATTATGCAATCCTCTAGAAGGTCTTGGATTTCCCAAAGCCGGAGCTGGAGCTCGCCAAGAAAAATTAGGATGATTTCTCCATCCCAGGTTATATGAATTGGAATAAGGATCATTACCTAGTTTAGAGAAAGCTGCGTTCATTTGCTCGGGAGGAACTTCAAAAAATTGTCCAATGATAGGACAATCTTTCGCTTGATGCAATGGGCTAGAGCAAAAAGAACATACCTCATGTGGAGTAGAAATGGGAGCTACGGGTGTAGGGAAAAAACCAGTTGCCATGATTTGATCAAGCTTCCGAGAGAGAGCGTGTAAACCCGGTCCCATATTGGGAAGAAGAGAAATAACCACAATAGAGTGGGTGATTTATAAAGAGAGTCATGAGTGTTGAGTCCCACATCGCCTAGTTACTAGGTGAAACTGGGCTTTCTAAGTGATTCTAGGGAAACTCCAAAATAGACTAGTCCTTTTGGGGTGATAGCGCAGATGTGGCTAGCACTTTTCCCTGGGTCGTTACAAATGGTATCAGAGCCACCTAGTAACACCAGGCCATGTGGTATTAAAACACTGCATGACGTGGCCCTGACGAGGACGTCAGGAGTTTAAGAGGGGGAGTTTGTAACACCCCGGCCCATATTGGGAAGAAGAGAAATAACCCACATAGAGTGGGTGATTTATAAAGAGAGTCATGAGTGTTGAGTCCCACATCGCCTAGTTACTAGGTGAAACTGGGCTTTCTAAGTGATTATAGGGAAACTCCAAAATAGACTAGTCCTTTGGGGTGGATAGCGCAGATGTGGCTAGCCTTTTCCCTGGGTCGTTACAAATGGTATCAGAGCCACCTAGTAACACCAGGCCATGTGGTATTAAAACACTGCATGACGTGGCCCTGACGAGGACGTCAGGAGTTTAAGAGGGGGATTGTAACACCCCGGTCCCATATTGGGAAGAAGAGAAATAACCCACATAGAGTGGGTGATTTATAAAGAGAGTCATGAGTGTTGAGTCCCACATTGCCTAGTTACTAGGTGAAACTGGGCTTTCTAAGTGATTCTAGGGAAACTCCAAAATAGACTAGTCCTTTTGGGGTGATAGCGCAGATGTGGCTAGCGCTTTTCCCTGGGTCGTTACAGAGTGTCTACCTTAGAGGTTACCTCTGAAGGATGGCTCACTTCGAAAAGACCTTCATGCTTTTGATTTTTCGTACGAGGTGCCCTACGATCGGATGATGCATGGTGTAAAGAATTTTCATCAAGATTTCCAAAAAAATTCCAAGCATCATCTTCGCTCTTTAACATAAAAGTGCTTCCACATGAGACATCGACCATCTGTCTATGAGGCTTAGTTAAGCCATCATAGAAGCATTGGACTTGCTGTCACTTTGAGACAGCATGGTGCAGACACTTTTGCAAAAGGTCCTTCATTCTTTCCCATGTTTCATGGAAAGACTCATCATCAATTTGCGAAAGCCAGTGATAGCTTTTCGTGTTTGATTTGTTATCCCTATTGTAAAATACTTCTTAAGAAATTCTTGTTGCATTTGAGCCCAAGAAATAATGGAATCATGAGCTAAGGAATTAAGCCAATGCTTGGCTTTATCCTTTAGGAAAAATGGAAAGAGGCGCATCCTCAAAGCATCGTCATGAAAGTTTTGCAATCTTAGAGTAGAGCATATATCAATAAATTCATCTAAATGCTTATAAGGATCCTCATTATTAAGTCCATAAAAAGATAGAAGCCTTTGTATAGTGCTGGACTTAATTTCAAATTGGGTTGCCGTGATGTTTGGCAACCGAAGGCATGAAGATGGTGTATATGTAGAGGGAACATAATGATCCCTCAATAAAACAGTTCGATTCTCTTCAGCCATGTGTTTTACTGTACGTTCTCTTAAATAAAAGTCCCTTTCGGTTCTTTGTCGTCTAAGAATACGTTCTAAATCTAGGTCGCACGGAAAAATAGGCAATGATAATGAGCAGCGACCAAACATAAACTAACAAACAACCTAAATAATATATACAAAATACAACTAAAAAATAGAAGAAAAAAAATTAGAAAGTACAAGATTCTGCCTTGGCAGTAGCTTCAGTGCCACTGTCTGGAGACTGGCGCTCGATCCCCACAAAAAGGAGCTCAATTGCAGGTTGGCGATCGATCCTCAAATCCGGTGCTCGATCCTAACAATTCTGTAGAAACAAAAAAGTGCAGAAACAGAACAGAAACATAAACAACAACACAATTTAAACAGAGACGAAATTTTTGTACAAAAAATGACTCTATGGACAGAATATAAAGTACTTACAGAATTAAACTAGATGTGATCCTAAAAACTTCATAAACAACCATTTTAAAAACAATCCCCAGCAACAGCGCTAAAAATTGATACGCGCAAGCGCTCGACTTTAAAATTTATAAAAACCACTCGCGATAAAGCAAATCCTTACATGATAGTTCTAAAAGAGGATATCGGTCCACCGGGATTGTGGTGGTTGTTTTGATACAAAGTTTCTAAAACTCCATCTACTTTAACTCAAGAAAAGAGATGTTTTTGGATTTTCTTAACTAAAAACTAAACAAACATAAATTGATAATTGATAAGTGTTGAATGTTATACATTCAAGCCCCTTAACTCACATGTGTTATACCTTAGTTTGTGTTGTTATCTAATGTTTTATTGTGTTTTAGTGTTTGTCTTGTTTTCAGGTCTTAAAGAGAATTCAAATCATATCATGGACTTTAAGCTTGAAGATATTTTTGATGAAAGTAAAATGCTGTAGAAGGAGTGACGCTCGAGCACCCATCCCTGGTGCTCGAGCGCCAGCCACAAGGAGCCTGACGCTTGCAAGCCCTGCGCGCAGAATTGAGCACCAGGAGCACCTGACACTCGAGCGCCCAACCCTAGTGCTCGAGCGCCGTCGTATCTTCCAGAACTGGAAGATATTTTCGTGACAGCAAATGACGGCAAGATCTTTTGGGGTCTGATATTGTGGCTTGTCAATCAAATGTAGGCGCCGAAATCAACCCTTAGAACCGCCCTAGACCACTTGGATTAACTCCCTTTGTAAAGATCTAAGCCTTTCTCTTTTTTATATAGCCAAAATTGACGGGAGAAGGCAGTAGCTCGGTTTTGCTTAGTTTTTTTTTAGTTTTTCGTTTATTTTGCTTGTAATTGTTGTTGTAGACAGTAANGGTGCTCGAGCGCCAGCCACAAGGAACCTGACGACTTGCAAGCCCTACGCGCAGAATTGAGCACCAGGAGCACCTGACGCTCGAGCGCCCAACCCTAGTGCTCGAGCGCCGTCGTATCTTCCAGAACTGGAAGATATTTTCGTGACAGCAAATGACGGCAAGATCTTTTGGGGTCTGATATTGCGGCTTGTCAATCAAATGTAGGCGCCGAAATCAACCCTTGGATTAACTCCCTTTGTAAAGATCTAAGCCTCTCTCTTTTTTATATAGCCAAAATTGACGGGAGAAGGCAGTAGCTTGGTTTTGCTTAGTTTTTCTTAGTTTTTCGTTTATTTTGCTTGTAATTGTTGTTGTAGACAGTAAGTAGAACCAGCCCATAGCACTAACATCCTTGGGGAATGGTTTTCTTCAACCTAATGAAGAAATCCATAACCTACATGAGGAGCTAAATCCTTTTTAGGGTTTTGATGTAGCTTGATCCAAAGTGCTATGGGTTGATTGTTTTAGCTTGGATTTTGTATAAATGGTATGGTGATTGTATATGCATATGGTTTGTTCTTTATGTTTATACCATTTGAGATGAAAATTGTTCTTTGTCTATGAGGAATTGTTTTAAGTCTTGAATGATTTCAATACCTTTGATGTCTTTGATTGAGAAGGTATAAGCTATGCAATGATGCTTTTGACTTGATGTTATGTGAGTTTGATAGGGCATGCTAGGGACCACAACTCAATCTATGTTAGCTTAACTTGGAATAGATGGAAAGAGGGGTGGAAACTTATGATGCTTTATGCTTATTTCATGATGTTGGGTAGGCTATTAAGAGGACTTATATCGCATGCTAGGGAACACGAGTTAAATCACATGTAGGTTAGGTGAGTGACTTGTGCAAACTTATGATGCTTTATCATTTTCTTTTGATAGTATATTTTTGATGAGTTGTTATGAGGATTGACACTCTTTACACACTGAAAACCATACCTTTGTTTGAGATCCATGCTAGGATTAGTTTGCTTGTGGTATGAGGATTGAGTAAAATCAATTCCCTATACGTTCTACTCTTTTTAGCTCAAATTGTGTAACTTAGTTTAAGACTTTTTGGTTATTTAGTTTTTAGCTTAAAAACACAACCTCTTTGGTTTATGAGTTAAGTTAGGTAAGATTTTAGAAATTCCATATCATACAACCGCACACAATCCCTGTGGATCGATACCCTCAATATAGACCTATCTACAAAGATTCGTACTATTGCGAGTGTTTATAAATTTAAATTTGATTTCTAAGCGCGATCAATAACAACTAAATCAAGCAATTTAAGATAAAGGGAGTAGGAAGAGTATAGAGATTTGATTTCATCCAATCCTCATACTACAAACAAACTATATCTAGCATGGATCTTTAACATAAGCATAATATGAGAGTGTAAAGGTTGTCAACCCTACAACTAGCTCAACATGAAAACACTTTCAAGGGAAAATAATAAAACATCATAGTTACACACTAATCACCCACCTAATCATCTAAATGTGAGGCAACTCGTGTTCCCTAGCATTCAATATAAAATCTCCTAAAAGCTTACACAATTCTATGGAAAAAGCATAAGGTATCATAGGTTCCCACTAAACTTTCCACTTACACTAAATTAAACTAAGTGTGGATTGAATCGTGGTCCCTAGCATAACTCATCAAACTCACATAAAATCATGTCAAATAGCATCATTGCATAACCTATGTTTCCTCAATCAAAGACAATGGAAACATAAATTTCATTCAAGACAACAAAACTCTCTCATAGACAAGAAAATAGAGTTTATCTCAAAATGATATATCATGAAGATCAATCTTAGGCTATACAATCATTATACAAAATGCATAAAATCCTAGCTAAACATAATCAACCCGTAGCACTTTTGGAAAGAATTACATCAAACCCTATAAAGGGTTTAGTTCCTCATATAGGATTTGGAAATCTCCATTGGATTGGAGAAAACCATTTCCTAAGGAGATTAAGAGCTATGGGTTGTGTTCTACCTACAATCTAAACAACAAAAGAATGCAAAATAAGCTAGAAAATACACTGAAAATAAACTAAACTGAACACACTGCCTCTCTCGGTCAGTTTTTACATATAAAGGGAAAAAGAGCTATGATCTTTTTCAAGATAAGATGAAGCTAAAAATCTTAAGTCCAGTTGGTTGGGAGACTTCTGAGGAGAGATTTCAGCAGCCACCATAGCCTACCAAGCCGCAAAATTTGATAAAAGATATCAACTTTCCATCATTTGTTGTCAAAGATATTTTCAACACTAGAAGCTTTGATGGCGCTCAATCCTTAAAAGTGGGAGCTCGATTCGTGGCTGCGATCGATCCCTGACTTGTGGCGCTTGATCTCCAGACCTTTTTCAGCTCTTCAACTTCTCTTGAAACACTATAGGCCTAATGTTGATAATTTTGCTTGTATTTCCATTAGGTCCTACAAAATGAGATAAACACTACAACACAACAAAACATTATATTACAACACAAACTAAGGTTTAACATATGCGAGTTAAGGGGCTTGAATGTGAAACATTCAACACTAATCAAAAACCTTCTAGCTTCACTAGTTTATTACTCCTATTTTCATTGTTCAACTGTATGCAATAACATGTCTCTATTAAATGATTCTTTTGTTCTCATAATCAGGGTATTAAACCCCTTCACTTTTATCAGGACATTACATCCCTTCACTTTCATCAGGACATTATATCCCTTCACTTTCATCAGGGCTAATCACCCCTTCACTTTCATCAGGGCTAATCACCCCTTCGAAAACATATCACTTTACTATCATCAGAGCTAATCACCCCTTCGAAAACATGTTACTTTACTATCATCGGAGCATTACACTCCTTTGAAAACATATCACTTTGCTATCATCGGAGCATTACGCTCCTTCGAAAACATATCACTTTGCTATCATCAGGGCTAATCAGCCCTTTAAAAACATTTCACTTTACTATCATCGGAGCATTACAGTCCTTCGAAAACATATCACTTTACTATCATCGGAGCATTACGCTCCTTCGAAAACTTACTCATTCTCATGCAATAAACATCTCTTTTTCTTTCTTTCATAATCATGTAATCTTTAACATCATTTCATATTCAGATTCCATCAAACATTTCTAAACATATTCAAAGCATCAAAATATCACCATATAAAAACACTAACATAACTTACAATTGGCTTGAATATAATAAAATCTTTGAAAGCATAAAAATAGTATCTTTTCTCAATGAGTAATTATACTCACCGTGTTCCGCTCGATGCTTACAATTGACACAAATGATAAGTCTTAATTACACAAATCTGCAATACACCATTGCATGTGATCATAAGGCAAAACTCATAGCCTAAAACATATTTCTATACACCAATGAGTGCTTGTAACCTCGTAAGCACATAGGCCAATTGAGACCCATATCATACATGGAGCTCAAAACACAATCTAAATGCTGATAAAGCTAACCCATAGAGAATCTCTAGGATTAACTTATAAAACTCTAAGCAAAACCCAACTAACTTAGCTAACTTGAACACTTACCTCGAAGTTATGAAGCCCGGTCTTTGGAACTTCGATCCAATGCTCAAACTCCACAAATATAACCAATTCCTAGACAAATAATCAAGATTAAGAAACATGCATAAGGTGTATAGCTCAATCTTGAGAAAGTGGACAATGGTTTGAGAATTTACCTCAAACGATCGGTGGAAACGGTAATCTAACACCGAGGAATGTGTTATCGGTGTTAGATATCACAACCCAAGCCTTAAAAGATTATTCTCTTAAGGTTTAGAGCAAACCCTAAGAGAGAGAGGAGAGTTCCACTTCGTTCCAGTTCAGAAAAATGAGAAAATGAGCTGAAAAATTCGTGTTTCAGCCCATTTATATCGCATTACTGTTCACGGCGTCTGGACCTTGCTGCGGACGGGCTGTAGACAGAAGCTACTGTCTGAGAGGCAGCAAGGTTCGTCCGGACGCAACTGCAGATGAGCTGCAGACGAGACCTACTGCCAGGCCGATTTGACCCCCAAAACAATAGAATTGGGAAAAGTCATAAACTAAAAAGTTCTATAATTTTGAGTTAGATTTCCAATGACATAAATTTTTCTTCAATCAGAGTTGTGAGTCAAAAGTTATGATCATTTTAATCCAACAAGGTCAGTCTGAAATTTCTGATTCGAATGGAAAATCACTACTCCTGCGGACAATGCCTACTGGCAGGATAATTTGACCCTCAAAACGGTGTAATTGGAAAAAGTTATAAACTACAAAGTTGTAGCATTTTGAGTTAGCTTTCCAATGACATAAATTTTTCTTCAATCGGAGTTTGGGATTAAAATTTATGATCATTTTAATTCAACAAGGTCATTCTGAAATTACAAATTTGAGTGGAATAACTTCTTGAAACTTTTTCTATGTCTTTTGTCCATTCTTCTTACTTTCAATTACTATCTTACTCATGGTTATTAATTCCACTAAGTCATTTACATAAAAAAGTTAATAAAATCCTCTATTCATATCTCGGATATAACAGGAACTGCACATGGACTCATGCTCTCTCGAATGTAACCTATTTTCAGCAACTCTGTCACTTGGCATTGCAACTCTTCAGATTCCTTCGGACTGAGGCGATAAGCTGGTCGATTTGGCAAGCTTGATCTCGGCACAATTCAATGTGGTTTTGTATATCTCTCATTGGTGGCAAACCAGGGGGTAGCTCCTCTAACATCAAATCAACAACTTTTGTAACTCCACTGACATATCATCATGTACTCTAGAACTCTCTTCATGTGGCATCAAGGCGTACACAACACCCTCTTCTTCTACTTCTTCTTCTAGGAATCGAGACATTAACAAAAGATTAATGCCCTTTACGGCCACTGTTACAGATATGGCTCCTTCTCGCCGAGGTGCTAACACCACTTTCTTCCTTTAATGCTCAAGGTATAGGTATTTTTCCGCCCATCATGGACAACGCTCCGATCATACTGCCAAGGCCTACCTAATAATAAATGATAGGCATCCATAGACACTACATCAAATCGTGCATTATCGAAATATTTTCTATCAATTGAAAGAGAAACCAAAGACCTTTTATCTACTATTACCTCGCTTCCCTTTTTCAACCAGGACAATTTGTTTGGTTTTTTATGGCGATCAGTCTTCAGCTAAAGCTTCTTAACTACCTCCTCTGATACAACATTCTCACAACTACCACTGTCAATAATCATCTTGCAAACCTGCTCCGCGATCGTGCAGGTAGTATGAAAAATATGGGTTCTTAACCAATCTTCTCTGAGTAATCTTTTAGAGCAAGCAAACTTTTTCTAACAACAAGCGTCTTGTTCCCATCTCCATACAAAATCTCACTGTCATCGTCGTCATCCAAAACAGGATCTACGATGTTGATTTCTTCTATTTTCTCATCTTCAAGCAAGAGATTCTTGCCCATTCTACTAGTAGGTTTCTAACAATTTGTCGATCGATGACCGGGCTCCCCACATCTGAAACAACAGATGTTGGAGTTAGAGCTCTGGCCCCATGTAGGTTAAGGACTAGACGAGGCTCATGAGGACGGATTCCTCGGGCATTCTGATCTCCTCTTGGTGTAGATCTGGTATTGCTCCTGGCTTGCTGCTTTTCTACAGTTAAGGCATGCTGATAGGCTTCAGAAACAGTCCAAAGGGAGTAGAGACTAAGGATGTCTTGTAGAGACTGCCGCAACCTGCCCAGGTATCATGCCACTAACTGCTCCTCAATCTCGGACAAGCCGTTTCGAGAAACTAATCGATAGAATTCTTCGATGTAATCATCAACAGATCTCGCACCATGTCTCAGCATGATGGAGATCAAGGCACCGCTTCGAAGGATCTCGTTCAAGTACCAATTGGGCCAGTTACAAGAGCACGAGCAAAGAAGTTCAAGGATGTACTCAAAGGACTCATCCAAGAGTTATGGGCTCAAGCAAATTCGTGGAGGCCCATTGAGCATGATCCACGTGGGCAACAAAGAATCGTCACCTTGATTCAAGTTCTAAAAGGATCCGGTCAAGGCTAAGAATTGGCAAGAAATATTTTGGGTCTATTCTAGAAGGATTGGATTGCATGGCTATTCTAGGCGCCACTTTCTTTCCTTTTATGTTGTCTTTTGTTCCCTTCTATATGACTCTAGGCGTCCAACTCTTCTTTCCTATTTTAGCGTCTCTTTTTTGGCAAGTAGGGATTTATTTTAGCATTGATTAGGAGGATGGGCATCCAACCTTTATTGCCTTATATGTCTTGTGTGTTTTAGGAAGGTAAGGATTTCTTTCCTCACCCATTTTCAGCTTTAATTAGGTTTTATAAATTAGGGTTTTTTTCCTTGTAATGTTCAACGCTTTAAATAGGTGCATAAGCAATAGAAAAGACAGACATTGATTATTCATAAAACTTGTGAGGTTTATTCTCTTTGGTTCTTTGAAGAACTACTCGAACTTATCGGGATTCCCCGTGGCATTCATCTCAACTTATCAAACGGAGTTTCCACCACCGTTTGTGGCGTCTTCATTATACCGAGGTTCTTATTTGTCATAAACAATGGGTCGAGGTCTTCCATTCGAATCTATCCATAGAACAATCTTGGTTTCCCTTTCGTTGTTGGGTCTCGTTATTCTTGACAGGGTTCACATCATTTGGTATCAAAGCACGGTTTCTAGTTCAGGTTTGCTTATCCTTTAACATCTTTCATTACTTTGTTTCTTCTTTAGCCGTCCACATCATTTATCTCTTCTTAGCCGAATTTCCTTTACCCTATCTGTTCAATCTTTGTTTGTTCTTGTTGATGTCTAAACTATTGGTCTGGTTTCACATCTCTTAGTTATTTCAAAATCTTATTTCATTATTCTCAAAATCTAGTTGCTGATCATCAAAAAAAAAAAAAATCACTATTCTGTGCTTCCAAAATTCCAAACTACCATATTCCTTCTAATTCTAATCTGAAAATTTCCATATTCCTTGTGTTCAAATCTGAGATTCCTTGATTAGTTCTTGGTGAATTGTTGCTGGAAATTTTGTTTGTTTAGTTTCAAAAGAACTGAAAGAGAAATATCGAGTAGAAAAAGGCAAGAATGGTGAGAATATCATAGGGTAAAAGCCATATTATTTTGAGTGAAACACGAGTGGAGAGTGTAAACACGTAAGGGAGTGATTCGTGAGGTCATTTTTTTGTTTCTAACCTTTGTTTTGCAGAAATCATGTCTCACGATAGTGGTAAGAGCATTGCCAAAGATGATACAAAATTGGCTGATCCGAAAGTGTTTATGGAGGCCATAATGAGTGAGATGAGGCGTGTGATGAAGATGGAGATGGAGCAGGTTCACGAACGGATAGATCAAATGGAGAATAGACGTGAGGAGCAACCACAAAACGGTCGTAATTTGCGTAGAAAGGAAAGAGTTCCACCGAGGGAGGAGGATGAAGAGCGTTATGGGTTTGGTTTTGATGAAGAAGAAGATCGAGATTCCATTGTTAACTATAGAAGACCTGGAGAAAGATTTAGAGAAGATAACAACTTGGGTGGTATTAAGATGAAGAGTCCTTTCAAGGTAGATCTGATCCTGAGGCATATCTTGAGTGGGAGAAGAAGATGAGTTCGTGTTTGATTGCCACAACTACTCTGAAACAAAGAAGGTAAAATTAGCCGTGATTGAATTTTCTGAATATGCTATTACTTGGTGGGATCAGCTTGTGATAAACAGGAGGCGGAATAGAGAACGCCCAATAGACATATGGGAGGAGATGAAAGTAGTGATGAGAAAGCGGTTCGTTCCAAGTTACTACTACCGAGAGTTGTACAAAAAGCTACAAGGTCTTAGACAAGGGAGTCGAAGCGTAGAGGATTATTACAAGGAGATGGAGATTGCTATGATCCGCGCTAATGTAGAGAAGATCGGGAGGCTACAATGGCTAGATTTTTACTTGGCTTAAACCGGGAGATCCATGATAAGGTAGAGATGCAGCATTATGTGGAATTGGAAGATATGGTGCATATGGCTATCAAAGTGGCGCCTAGAATAGCCATGCAATCCGATCCTTCTAGAATAGACCCAAAATATTTCTTGCCAATTCGTAGCCTTGACCGGATCCTTCTAGAACTTGAATCAAGGTGAATGATTCTTTGTTGCCCACGTGGATCATGCTCAATGGGCCTCCACGAATTTGCTTGAGCCCATAACTCTTGGATGAGTCTTTTGAGTACATCCTTGAACTTCTTTGCTCGTGCTCTTGTAACCGGCCCAATTGGAACTTGAACGAGATCCTTCGAAGCGGTGCTTTGATCTCCACTCACCCAAGAGTTATGGGCTCAAGCAAATTCGTGGAGGTCCATTGAGCATGATCCACGTGGGTAACAAAGAATCGTCACCTTGATTCAAGTTCTAGAAGGATCCGGTCAAGGTTAAGAATTGGCAAGACTCAACATTGAGTGAAGAACGGAGCAATATGCCACACAAGCCAACAAGGGACGTCGCAAACTAGTTTTTGAACCCGGAGATTGGGTTTGGTTGCATATGAGAAAAGAAAGATTCCCGGCAAAAAGACGTTCCAAATTGCTTCCAAGAGGAGATGGTCCTTTCCAAGTCCTCGAGCGTATCAATGACAACGCTTACAACTAGATTTACCTGGTGAGTGCAATGTAAGTGCCACTTTTAATGTTACTGATTTGAGTCCTTTTCATGTAGGTGATGATTTGAGGGCAAATCCTTTTCAAAAGGAGGGGAATGATGGAGATCAAGGCACCGCTTCAAAGGATCTCGTTCAAGTACGGTACCAATTGGGCCGGTTACAAGAGCACGAGCAAAGAAGTTCAAGGATGTACTCAAAGGACTCATCCAAGAGTTATGGGCTCAAGCAAATTCGTGGAGGCCCATTGAGCATGATCCACGTGGGCAACAAAGAATCGTCACCTTGATTCAAGTTCTAGAAGAATCCGGTCAAGGCTAAGAATTGGCAAGAAATATTTTGGGTCTATTCTAAAAGGATCGGATTGCATGGCTATTCTAGGCACCACTTTCTTTCCTTTTATGTTATCTTTTGTTTCCTTCTATATGACTCCAGGCGTCCAGCTCTTCTTTCCTATTTTAGCGTCTCTTTTTGGCAAGTAGGAATTTATTTTAGCATTGATTAGGAGGATGGGCATCCAGCCTTTATTGCCTTATATGTCTTGCGTGTTTTAGGAAGGTAAGGATTTCTTTCCTCACCCATTTTCAGCTTTAATTAGGTTTTCTAAATTAGGGTTTTTTTCTTTGTAATGTTCAACGCTTTAAATAGGTGCATAAGCAATGGAAAAGACAGACATTGATTATTCATAAAACTTGTGAGGTTTATTCTCTTTGGTTCTTTGAAGAACTACTCGAACTTATCGGGATTTCCCGTGGCGTTCATCTCGACTTATCAAACGGAGTTTTCACCACCGTTTGTGGCGTCTTCATTATATCGTGGTTCTTGTTTGCCATAAACAACGGGTCGAGGTCTTCCATTTGAATCTGTCTATAGAACGATCTTGGTTTCCCTTTCGTTGTTGGGTCTCATTATTCTTGACGGGGTTCACATCACAGCGTATGAAGCCGTTGAAACAATGTTTGAGTGTATCCGAAGGGTAAAATTGTCCCTGAATTTTCTTCTTCATCTTCTCCCAATCCCAGATCTTCGACTTGCCTTGTCTATCCCGCGATCGCTTTAACTAATCCCACCAAGCATATGCGCGACCCTTTAGCTTGATGGCAACAAGCTTCACTTTCATGCAATCTAAAACCTCCTTATAATCAAAGATCCTCTATACTTTGTGCAACCAATCAATGAAGCCTTCGGCTTGTAGAGTGCTAGAAAATTATGGAAGCTCAAATTTGAAGCCTAAGTTTTCATATCACTCATCCTGACCACGCTGTTCCTAATCCAGAATAGGGTTGTGATACAGGTTCTCAAAGTTAGAATCTGACTCGTGATCATCCATCTCGCGATCCGTTTCCAAGTTTTGTGCTGCTAGATGCTAGGTTAACTCCGCAACCTGCCTCTACAAGTCTTCAATTGTCACGTCTCGTACATTGCGATCATGGTAGGGGACTTCCTCATTTGGAACTTATCCACGCCGACCACGATCACGACCACCAGCCATGAAAACTGATGAAAACAATTCACCTCAAGCTCTGATACCAACTGACGCCAAACAGAACTAAGATTGTTCTGACAGCGTATGATAACAAATAAGAAAGAGAAATACCCTAACTGTCTCAAATAAGTAGACAGAGAATAACTCTGAACGACTAGAAATATATTGATGCTTGAAATCTGAATTGCAAAATGACACACACTCGATACCTTTATATAGCCTAAGATATGATCCTAATTTAACAAGGAAAAGGAAAAAAATAAACAAAGCCTATTTGGAAAAGGAAAACATAATCCTAATGGAAAAAGAAAACCCAATCCTAATGGAAAAGGCAAACACAATCCTTATTGAAAAAGAAAACTAAAATACACATGTATAAATAAAATAAACCAACTTAATGTTGGACTTCTCCTACATCACCTTATGTCATGGGCTTCCATTATACGGGCAAGGCCCTATGGTCTAGTTTATTTTCTGTTTTGCCATTGGATCCAAGTGGCCAGTTAGACCAGTGCAACCATGTTCGCATGGTGGTCACAACATACGATATTGTTTAGCAGTGTGGGCCACTTGGGGTCAGACCCGATCGGGTTGTTCTATGATGACTGCTAATTTGTGCACATCAAGGCACCGATGTATACCAAAGGTTCTTTTGAGAACACGAAACTTGAGCGATAAGGGGTACGAGCTTGAGTAGACCATATGGAGTTAATCTATGACAGTAAGAACATAATTATCATGTATTCATATATCTATACTTGTAACGACCCCAGCCCGATAGGACTAGGATTGTCAACTTACTTATTCAGAGACGCAAATAGTCATAAGGTCTACCAGAGCATTTAACTAAATTCGGAAGTAAATGCATTAAATAATTCAAATAAATAGTGTCAACAAAATCATCTCACTTGGTTTACAAACACCAAGTCTGAAGTTTAGAGCATACTAATAATTAAATAAATACATATCATATAACTTGTGCACTTGCACTTATTATAAAGTAATAAAAATATTTTGATGCAAACATGATGGCTGGACACCTATCCCAGATCCCCATTCCGGCCTCCTATACCGGCGTATTCGCCACCTGAAAACAAAACATAAAATTGATGAGCGAGAAAGACTCAGTAAGTATATCCCCAACCATAAATAGTTGGTTTAAATTCATTTTTCTTCGCAAATAGTTATACGGAAAATATTATCATTTTGAAATCGGTACAGGATAGCTAATACATAATTTATTATGAATATGGGTAACCCCTTAGTGAAAAGAATAAACAATCCTTGGTAAAGGAGTTATAAATCACACTCATACTTTGTTTGTAAATAAGTCTCATATTAGGGCCCGTGTACACTGTTACGCCCCGTGTACTAGGGTTGCGCGGTCTTTACAACCATGGCAACGTCTGTGGCCGCAGACGTGCCTGCTGGCCAGCCGATTAACTTATGGGTGCACTCAGCTTGGCGATTTGATTGATGGAGTACCACCTTTTGGCAGAACCTCTTTCAGTGGTTGCGCTTCCATCCTGGCTTCGGTACCAAGCGTTTTTTTCGCTGAATCTTCTTGGGCCAAAAGTATCTCCTCCATACACATACCCTCATCTTATAAAAGTTTTCTCGTCTCTTGTATCACTCTGAGTATCTCAGGGCCACGTGTAGGAGGGTTTTTATCTTTTTAATCCTTATGATTTATGAATTTCTAAAAATAACTGTTTTTCCCAATTTGGGACTTTCTAGAAATAACCACTTGCTTTATTTAGAAAGCATTAATAGCAAGAAATTTTAAAACAACAAAAATGATCTATATCGCATGCTATGCTTCATTTATAGAGAAAAGACTATAAAACATTTATATAAACAAAATAAGCTCACAAGTTCATACTTTAAACGCATAAGATAATAAGGAGCAATTAAAAATATCACGATATGTAATCTATGACTTTAGAAGGGGTAGGGAATCTACTTACTTCCTGACTGAATTACCAAAGATTTTCCTCAACCGCTAGCTAGTCACCTGAATACAAATTCAGACGTATTGTTACTCTCATACTCTATAACAAGATGAATCCCTATACATATGGTCTTCGGTTTGCTAGTAATTCGAGAATGGATCATTAACTATTTAATACCATTTTATCATGTTTGGGGAAAAATATTTTCTCAGAATATGAAAAATTCTCTTAATAGGTTGCGAAACCATACAGGTGAACATTTACTAAATAAATAAGGAAAATTTTACTTGTTGTACCTCCAAAATAATAATAATAAAAACCCAATATCCATTACCCATGAAAAGCTTAAGGGTATGGGATGGCAAGCAAAACCATAAAATAAAAACTGCATGTTAACGTGATAAAAAGTGTGTGTGTCTTATTATTATTATTATTATTATTATTATTATTATATATATTAACCACAAGGCTGAGTCCAACTCTTGACGGCAGTGATGAGAAACTGAATAAAAGCAAACCAAAAATATGATAGGAATGGAAGAATTACTGCAGGAAGACTCACAGCCTTGCCGTGTTACTGCTCAAAAACGTGGACTAAAAGAAAAGGAACCAAAAAAAAATAGAAGGCCGGTTCAGGTGATGGCCGTTGGGTGAGGAAAAGAAAAGAGAAAGAAGAAAAGAAAAGCAACAGATGGTGCAGGGGGCCCTGCCGTATTACTGCTTATAAAAAAAAAGAAGCGTCAACGAAGAGAAAAGGAACAAGAAAAATAAAAGGCTGTAGGTTCAGGTGTAGGGCCGAGTGGTGGTCTGTGAGAAGGGAAGGGAAGAGAAAGGCAAAAAAAAAACTGAACGAGGATAAAAAAAACAGAAAACAATTTCGGTGCAGACCAAATATAAAAGAAGTCAAAGGGACTTTGTTTCTCTTCTAAAAGAAACAGTACGTATGCTTGGTGAGATTTAAAACAATGGCTTTCTTGCTTTTTACTATACAGGAAGGAACAAAGAAAATCAGGACTAAAAGAAAGACTACACGTGATTAAAGATGGTTTCTTACAAAAGTCTTGGCTTTATGAATTCTTTATAGTATAACACTACCTTGAACGACTACTCATGCTAATGGAGATCAAGGCACTGCTTCGAAGGATCTCGTTTAAGTACCAATTGGGCCGGTTACGAGAGCACGAGCAAAGAAGTTCAAGGATGTACTCAACGGACTCATTCAAGAGTTATGGGCTCAAGCAAATTTATGGAGGCCCATTGAGCATGATCCACGTGGGCAACAAAGAATCGTCACCTTGATTCAAGTTCTAGAAGGATCCGGTCAAGGCTAAGAATTGGCAAGAAATATTTTGGATCTATTCTAGAAGGATTAGATTGCATAGCTATTCAATTGGTAAGAAATATTTTGGGTCTATTCTAGAAGGATTGGATTGCGTAGCTATTCTAGGCGCCATTTTCTTTCCTTTTATGTTGTCATTTATTTCCTTTCTTTATGACTCTAGGCGTTCAGCCTTTATTGCCTTATATGTCTTGTGTGTTTAGCAAGGTAAGGATTTCCTTATATGTCTTGTGTGTTTAGCAAGACAAGGATTGTGTGTTTAGCAAGGTAAGGATTTATTTCCTTAACCATTTTCGGCTTTAATTAGGTTTTCTATGTTAGGGTTTTTTCCTTGTAATGTTCAGCCATTTAAAATAGGTGCATAAGCAATGAAAAACGCAGACATTGATTATTCATAAAACTTGTGAGTTTATTCTCTTTGGTTCTTTGAAGAACTACTCGAACTTATCGGGATTTCCCGTGGCGTTCATCTCGACTTATCAAACGGAGTTTCCACCACCGTTTGTGGCGTCTTCCTTATACCGAGGTTCTTGTTTGTCATAAAAACAGGTCTTCCATTCAAATCTGTCCATAGAACGATCTTGGGTTCCCTTTCGTTGTTGGGTCTCGTTATTCTTGACGGGGTTCACATCACATGCAAGAAGACAAACTCCACCCACTTGATTGCCACACAAATACACAGGAAGGCTCTACAATATGCAATACAAGATAGTATAAGGGAATACCTGTAGAATCCGTGAGGGGGAACAAGAAGAGAGCTTGAGAGTGGCTGTATGCAAGAATGAGAGGGGAATATGGAACCTTTGGGAAATACACGTGCAGAGGAAGACTAGAGAACGGCTAGGGTTTTGTCTTATTCTCCTTTAAATACTAAGGAGAGGCAAGGAAAGAGAAAGACAAAAGAAAAGAAAAAGAAAAAGACAAGGAAAAATGTTGTCCGTAGGAACTCTAACGCCACACCCTTTTTTTTTTCCATATTCCTAGATGTATTTTTAAAACTTTTAAAAATTGATCTATCCTCATTACTAATCCGAGTCCACCCTTGACTAAAAATTGGACTTACGGCCAATTTACTATTCTACCCCTAAAGGAGAATCGGGATTGTTACAATACTGTATTGCATACTTTTCAACTGTTATAACTGTCTTACACGATGTATGTTTTAATGAATAGAAAATCTGTTCGCAAAACTCAGAGTTCACATAATTGTATAACTCTTTCCATGTGGTTTTACCTCACAAAGTCGTGGATTTACATTTGATTCTTTATTTTCACCTGTGGAACACTTTAGTGTTTCTCAATTAGTCAACAGTTAGATGGTGATGCCATGGAGACGGTTTGTACTTGTGGAGGATATAGTCAAGATTATCATTGAGGACCTAGTTGATTGATGTGATATATGATTTACATCGTTTATATGATTAAGACTCGTTGTTAAGTTTGTTGTCTTGAGACTTTATTTTATTTGGGATTGTAATGTTTTTGGTTTAAGATATTCATTGGAGAGATGTAGTTTTGCTCTAGATAATGTTTTAATAATGTTTTTTATTATGGATTATTTAGTAAGTTATCTTGCATTAAGTTTTAATTCTTCCGCTGTATTTAATAGTTAGATCACTTTGGACTTGTTTACTTAGTGAATGAGTCTGGAGAGATGCCACGAGTCAACCATGGTTTGGTTAGTACTCAGTGAGGCGTTACATTGCTAGTAGTATGGGTCACCTGAGGTCAGACTCAATCGGACTTAGTTGGGCTACAACATCTGAGGTACTAGTGTTATATCAGATATTCTTATGAGAATGCGCAATTCTTATTGAGAGGGGGTTAATATCTCAGGTAGACCATACTGTTAACATATGATCTAATCTATATTTATGTAAAGCATAATTTCGTGCATTAAAACCCAAGTGATTGATCACTGGGATTATGTCAACTCTCTTCAAATAAATCAATATTTTCCAATGGCATAATGACAGGGATAGCGCACATCATTTGCAAAAATATTATGCTTGTGGATAAAATTTAATAACTGTGATTAAGGCTCAAACTAGTTCATAATCTTTTTTCTCACTAAGTTAGTGGATTTATTTAGTGACTTCCCTTGTAAAATACCCTGGTGTTTTACAATCTCTTAGGATTTCAGGACATTGTGACATTGTGAAGTGTCGGGGATTATGCCTTAAATCCCAAGTTATTTACATGTTAACATTAAGAGTTTGGTATTTGTTTTATTATGAATGATTATTATTATTCATTGATTAAATAAATAAGTACATGGCATATAATCTTTTGTATGATCTTTTATGATTGTCCACATACAAAAGGTCCAGAAAATACATTGAATATGGGTCTATGGGTGTAAGTAAGGTTTTTGTCATACAAGGTTTGAAACCATAACCCTTGTATTATGAAATTTATTTGTTCACAGTCATAATGGAACTGGACATTCCATTAGGACGACTGTTACGCATCAATTATGTGATTTACCTTAATTAGGCGAAGTGTATACTTCGGGTTGATGTATGTATAGGGTGATATACACTGAATGGAATGAGAGTTGTCTTTCCAGAAAAATATTGTCTTAAGGGAAAGACAATAACTTTCAAACTACTTATACTCATGATTCTAAATCTTGAGAGAAAAATGAACTCAAATGTCAAGTATCTTCACTTTGATACATCATAGATTGAGGCCTTAGCTGTTTGAGGTCATTATTATCTTTTGTGTTGGGTGATCACATGTAGCATCGTGAGAAGAGTTTTTCTCAATAGGGAATCTAAATCCTTTTAAGTGAAAAAGGACAAGAAATCTCCCTTCGAATAAGATTTTATACAGGATTATTCTCAGTCTCTGGCCAGAGCATTTTGAATAGAGTATTCCAAAATAGATTACCTAGTGAATGAAGTATTCACAGGAGCGAGAATAATAAGGATAAGAATTGGGTGATGATAAGCCTTGAATGGTATTCATTCAAGCCCATTTACTCGCATTTGTTAACCCTTAGTCTATGTGTAATATAATATTTTGTCGTGTTTTTGTGTTTGTTAGTCTTTTCAAATCTTACGGTGAATATGCACTCTACATCATGGATTTCTTCAAAATATATGCTGATGGACTTAAATGGCTCGAGTGACTTCATCACTTGGCTCAAGCGAGATAGACTTAACTTGGCTCGAGCGAACTCAGTCGCACCAGAATTCGATTTGAGATCTGTACTTGATTTGGGGAGAGAAATGTTCCTAGAAGATTGGGTCAAGTGCGGATTCACCTCTGAGATCCCTCAAAGAGTGGTTTTGACTCCATATCCATGCAATGAGGGATTGGGAAGACTAAATCCCTTAGTTTAAGGGATTGGAGGGTGATTTTTAGGGATTGAATGGGGATTTAAATAGGAGCTGGATCTATCATCCAAGGGGGTCAAATTTTTGAGAGCAAGCACGAATTAGGGTTCTTGGTTCTGGGAAATTTTGGCCAGCAGCTCACAACACTCAAGGAATGGATTTCTCTTCACTAATAGAGAATTCCATATCCTCCATGAGTAGCTAATTTCTTATTCATAGGAATTGATGTAGCCCTTTCCAAGACCATGGTTTCATTGTATTTCAATTTGGGAATTTCAATATATGAATGATGATTGCATAGCTTAGAGTTTTACAAAATCTTTGTAATTGATTCAATGCTCATACTTGTTCTTGATAAAAACTCCATCTTGTCTATAAGAAGTCATTTGTCTTGAATGAAATCGACATTCCTATTTTCTGTGATTATAGGAATGATAGTTATGCAATGATACTATTTGACATAAAATCAAGGGATTAGATAGGCCATGCCTAGGAAGATGATCCGTACTAGATCTTAGATTAGTATAATGTAGCTAGACGGATCATGACAACCGAAGATGGATTATACTCACTTCTTGATAATGTGTATGCTCATTAGAAGGTTTTATAGGCCATACCTAAGGAAGACGGATCGTACCACAATTAGTGTTTAGGTGGACGATTCGTGCCAACCGAAGATGGGATATCATCACCTTCTAAATAAAGTATTTTCTTGTCGATGTTGTCATATGGTTGACACCCACTATGCACATCATATTACGCACATAGTGAGAATCTCATATGAATACAATCTGCCATTGGTACGAGGTTTGTGGTGAAGTCATATTCCTATGTTTCTCTCCTTTTGATTTCGTTAATTGTTTTTGCTTAATTTTGTTTTCAAAACAACAAAATATCTGTCTGAGTTAGATTAGAATTAATTCTGAGCATTTAATAAACATCCATCTAAAAACAGTCCTTGAGGTTTGACACCCTCCATATAGCCTTATCCTACAAGGATTTGTCCTATTGCGAGTGGTAAAAATATTATCATTGATTAAAATCCACATAGTAGCGTATGCATGGTCGTCGGTCTTTATCATTACCACTTTTGAATTGCGACCTAGACTTAGAACGCACTCTTAGACATCGTAGAACCGAAAGGAACTTGAATCTAAGAGAGCAAACCGAACCTATGGCTGAAGAGGTAGAAAGAACCGTTCTGTTGAGGGATCACTATGTTCCCTCAACTTACACTTAACCTTCATGCCTTCAGTTGCCGAATGTCACAGTAGCTCATTATGAACTCAAGTCCAGCATCATTCAAATGCTCCCATCATTTTACGGACTTAGTAATGAAGACCCATATAAGCACCTCGACGAATTCCTGGAAATCTGCACTACCATTAAGTTGCAGAACTTTTCAAAAGATGCTTTAAAAATGCTTCTTTTTCCATTCTCTCTCAAGGATAAGGCCAAGTATTGGTTGAACTCCTTGGAACCAAACTCCATTACTTCTTAGGCGCAAATCCAGCAAGTGTTCCTTAAGAAGTATTTTCCCATGGGGAAAACCAATCAAATTCAAAAAGCCATCACTGGTTTTTCGCAATCTGAGGGAGAACCTTTCTTTGAAACATGGGAAAGGATGAAGGACCTTTGCGAAAGTGTCCACACCATGCTGTTCCAAAGTGGCAGCTGGTTCAATGTTTCTATGATGGCTTGACTGAGCCACATAGACAAATGGTTGATGCCTCATGTGGACGTACTTTCATGATGAAAAGTAAGAACGATGCATAGACCCTTTTTGAAAATCTAGGTGAAAACTCTTTACATCATGCATCGTCTAATCGTCGAGCACCTGCTCCAAAAGCTCAAAGGACCAAAGGTCTTTTTGAATTGAGCAGTCTTGTAGATGTAACCACCAAGTTGGATGCATTATCAAGGAAATTAGACCAGCTCATGGCAACTGGTTTTGCTCCGACTACTTCTCACACATCTACTCCACATGAGCCATGCTCATTTTACTCGAGCTCGATGCACAATGCGAGAGATTGTCCCACAATTGGACAATTTTCTGACATGACTAACGAGCAAGTAAACGTGGCCTTCTCCAGACCAGGGAATGATTAATACTCCAATTCTTACAACCCTGGATGGAGAGATAATTCTAACTCCTTAGGGAAAGTCCAAGATAGTGGAAATTCTGCTCCACAGTCTTATGGAATGCACAATCAGATCTATCAGCATTCCAACAATTTTTCATCCAATTACCGACCTCCCCAACATCAATATCAGTCAGCTCCACCTCCTCCTAGGAACTCTGCCTTCGAGGATAAAGTGTTGTCCGCTCTAAGCAATCTTGAGGCAAACACTCAATTGCTTAATTCTCACTCTCAATCAATTGCAAAATAGAAACCCAAGTTGGGCAGATAGCGAATGCTCTTAATCAAAGAAGAGAGGGGAAACTTCCGAGTCAACCAGTGGCCAATCCAAAGGGACAATACGCATACACTGATGGTGCGACATACAACACCACTCATGAGCAAGCACAGGCCATCACCACTCTAAGGAGTGGGAGGACGGTTGACAATAAGGTTAGTAAGGAGAATGCGGCTGAAAATGAGCTCCCCACAAATCCAAACCTATCAAAAGGCTTGGGAGCAAGCATTAGAGTGCCAGATTCAATCACTCCTACTCTTGAGACGGCTTATGAGCCTAGAGCTCCATTTCCTGAACATCTAAGAGAATCTTCACAGTCGGGGAAGCAAGGAGATAAATTCCAAGACATGATGGATGCCTTCAAGCATGTCAAAATCAATATCCCTCTCCTTGATGCTGTCAAGCAAATTCCCTCATATGGAAAATTTCTGAAGGACTTGTGCACTCAGAAGCGCAAGACCAAAAGCCACATTCCAAAGAAATTCCTCCTTACGGAGCAAGTGAGCTCAATTCTTCAACATAGCATTCCTCCAAAATACAAAGATCCTGGTGCTCCCACAATTTCATGTGTCATCGGAGCACATAAAGTTGAGAAAGCCCTATTAGACTTAGGAGCAAGTGTCAACTTGCTACCTTACTCTGTGTATTTATAGTTGGGCTTAGGAGAATTAAAACCCATGTCAGTTGCCTTGCAACTCGCTGATCGATCTATCAGGCGACCACGTGGGAATGTGGAGGATGTAATCATAAAGGTGGACAAGTTCTACTTTCCGGTAGACTTTTTAGTTCTAGATACAGAACCTGTCCCCGATCCCAAAAAATCCATTCCTGTTATCCTTGGACGTCCTTTCTTAGCTACGGCTAACGCATGCATTAATTGTCGGACGGGGGTAATGAACATTACATTTGGGAATATGAATGCAAGGCTTAATGTGTTCAAGGCCATTCAACAACTGCAGGAGGATGAGGAGTGCTTCGCTCTAGACATGATTGATGAAATTGTGGAGGACTCACTTCCTTGCATCTTGGCTAAGGATCCTTTAGAGATTCTTTTGACTCATAGCCGGTGTGATAGTTTGGAGAATGTTGAGTGTATGACGATTCCTGAGTTCTCTACTCCTCCAGTTCATGACTCCTTTCGGGATGAGCAACTAGGTGAGATGACTCAGAGATTTAAACCCTACAGAGAGGGTACTGAGCATATTGAGTACCCTGGAGGTGGTACTTGACAGTCTGATTTTGGGTAAAAAAAAAACTTATATATGTTTTTAACTTTGCATTGTTTATCCTTTGTTTGTAGTTTTGTTTTTTTTAGGACAGGTGTTCTTTCCTTAAAGTTTGGGGGTATGCTATACGCTACATCTGGTCCTACTCAGGTTTTTCCTTTCCTCGGTTTTGTATCTCTCCTTACACAGTGGGGACAATGTGTGATTTAAGTTTAAGGGTAAGGGAAAAACTTTTTGAAACATTATCATGTTATTCCTGAGAATTGTGTTGAACTTTAATGGTGATTTACATTTCCTTAGCAAGTTTTAAATTGTG
>FXXK01001590.1:76125-88159 GCA_900184695.1 Betula pendula | reverse complement strand
ATTGATGTGGCTAGTTTGGCTTTGTAGCCTTTTTTACTAGAGTTATTAAGCCTTTAGGGATGTTTTACATCTAATGCCCTAAAGCCATCTGGTTTGGGAGTCATTGGCCTAACACTCGATACATTGGTCAATTAGAGCGCTTAAGGGAGCTAAGCATTGCACAGCTGCACACAAAAGGAAAAATATTATCTGGCTAGTTAGTTTTGTGGCCTTGTTGACTCGAGTTATTAAGCCTGAAGGGTTTTCACATCTAATGCCCTAAAACCATTTGGTTTGGGAGTCATTGGCCTAACACTCGATACATGGGTCAATCAGAAAGCTTAAGGAAGCTAACATTGCACAACTAGTTAGAAAGAACAAAAAAAATTCTTATGCCTTGGTTGCCTTATCCGATGGAAATCCTAATGAATTTTGAGGCATTGAAATCATTCACGTTGGAATTACTTGGAAGCCTCATAGTTATGGTTAGTTCACTATACACAAAGTTGATCTTGTGATGCCTCCGTCAGTCATTGGTAAGTAAGTGGACTTTAAAAATCCTAGGAAATGTTGGAGATGGTGTTTATCCTTTTAAGCTTGCTCATGAATGATAATCATTGTTTTTTTTTGTGACATTCATTTTCTTTTGAAAAACATGATTTTGCATGATGTTTGTGGGTAACATTTCTGTTAAACCCTCACGAGACTTCACTCTTCCATTAGGGATATTTAGGGGTTTAAAAGGCTTGTTGCATACGCCAAATGCAATCGTGTTTTCTACGACAAAGGAGGTAGAATAGTTGTTTTTAATTTTGTTCATTTTATTTTTCGCTTTTGTTTTGCTAAGGGACTAGCAAAATGTAAGTTTGGGGGTGTGATAAGCCTTGAATGGTATGCATTTAAGCCCCTTTACTTGCATTTGTTAACCCTTAGTCTGTATTGTAATATAATATTTTGTCGTGTTTTTGTGTTTGTTAGTCTTTTCAGGTCTTACGGTGAATATGCACTCTACATCATGGATTTCTTCAAAATATATGCTGATGGACTTAAATGGCTCGAGTGACTTCATCACTTGGCTCAAGCGAGATAGACTTAACTTGGCTCGAGCGAACTCATCATTTAGCTCGAGCAAACTCAGTCGCACCAGAATCCGATTTGAGATCTGCACTTGATTTGGGGAGAGAAATGTTCCTAGAAGATTGGGTCAAATACGGATTCACCTTTGAGATCCCTCAAAGAGTGGTTTTGACTCCATATCCATGCAATGAGGGATTGGGAAAACTAAATCCCTTAGTTTAAGGGATTGGATGGTGATTTTTAGGGATTGAAGGGGGATTTAAATAGGAGCTGGATCTATCATCCAAGGGGGTCGAATTTCTGAGAGCAAGCACAAATTAGGGTTCTTGGTTCTGGGAAATTTTGGCCAGCAGCTCACAACACTCAAGGAATAGATTTCTCTTTACTAATAGAGAATTTCATATCCTCCATGAGTAGCTAATTTCTTATTCATAGGAATTGATGTAGCCCTTTCCAAGACCATGGTTTCATTGTATTTCAATTTGGAATTTTCAATATGTGAATGATGATTGCATAGCTTAGAGTTTTACAAAATCTTTGTAATCGATTCAATGCTCATACTTGTTCTTGATAAAAACTCCATCTTGTCTATAAGAAGTCATTTGTCTTGAATGAAATCGACATTCCTATTTTCTGTGATTATAGGAATGATAGTTATGCAATGATACTATTTGACATAAAATCAAGGGATTAGATAGGCCATGCCTAGGGAAGATGATCCTTACTAGATCTTAGATTAGTGTAATGTAGGTAGACGGATCATACCAACCAAAGATGGATTATACTCACTTCTTGATAATGTGTATGCTCATTAGAAGGTTTTATAGGCCATACCTAGGGAAGACAGATCGTACCACAACTAGTGTTTAGGTGGACGATTCGTGCCAACCGAAGATGGGTTATCATCACCTTCTAATTAAAGTATTTTCTTGTCGATATTGTCATATGGTTGACACCCACTATGCACATCATATCACGCACATAGTGAGAATTCCATATGAATATAATCTGCCATTGGTACGAGGTTTGTGGTGAAGTCATATTCCTATGTTTCTCTCATTTTGATTTCATTAATTGTTTTTGCTTAATTTAGTCTTCAAAACAACCAAATATCTGTCTGAGTTAGATTAAAATTAATTCTGAGCATTTAATAAACATCCTTCTAAAAACAGTCCTTGAGGTTTGACACCCTTCACATAGCCTTATCCTACAAGGATTCGTCCTATTGTGAGTGGTAAAAATATTATCATTGATTAAAATCCACATCAGGTGATCAAGGAATAAGAGGTAGAGAATTTAGTGTGACAGTATCACAGTCCAAATTCATCTACAGAGGATTTCATGGAGGAATCATACTCACCCATAAGTTAGTCAAAGGAAACTTTATTGATTTAATCAATAATATTTTATGGAGTTCAGTTACAATTATGTAATGATATTAATTGTAATTAAATAGTGACTTGGGATAGTCAGATACTATTTAAGCAGGAAAATATTATTCCATTCAGGTCCCTCATCAAGCTATTATAAATTAACCAAAGTCAGGCTTTTATTTATTAAAACATGGGCTTAATTATTTGGCAAGCTATTTTAAATTAATTAAGACATGGGCTTATTTAAATAATAAGCAAGTTGTTTTAATTTATGGACTAAATGAAAACTGTGCAGAAATTGGTAGTGAAGTGAGTGGAAAAGTTGGGCTTGGGGTAAGACCCAAGCCCACTGCAAGCTAGTGGGTGACACATAGGCTAGGGGAATATTCCCCTAGCCTATGTGTCATTTAGCATGTGTTCTAGGGTTTTATAAACCCTAGCCTCCATTCTACTTTAACAACTTGTCCCACATTGCTATTTTACAGTCTATATTCTTTGGAGCCTCAATATAAATAGAGGTGCTTATAGCTCTAGCAAATCATTCCAATAATAATTCTTTAGCTTTTGCTAAGAATTATAGTTCTATTGAGTTAATTCTCAAGGAACAAAGTTTGATTTGAAGAGCTAGAAAGAGCCCTCACTTTTGGTTATTTTTAGTCATTGATGAGAAGATCTATT
Source organism: Betula pendula (assembly GCA_900184695.1). Classification (NCBI taxonomy): domain Eukaryota; kingdom Viridiplantae; phylum Streptophyta; class Magnoliopsida; order Fagales; family Betulaceae; genus Betula; species Betula pendula. The sequence goes on along the minus strand of FXXK01001590.1, from coordinate 85,052 downwards.
GGTATTCATAGAGGTGTTCTTGGTGTTCTTGATGTCTTTGAGTAGCTTGGATTCGTTGCTCAAAAGCCAAGGCGTAGCCTTAGTTTGCAAGTAAGTAATTTTATGTTCTTGCTAGTTTAATTTAAATAGCATTGTTCTTCGCATGTTCTTCTAGAGTTGATCTTGGTTAGAGAATAGATTATTTTTTCGTTGCGCAATATCTCTTATTTGCATGTTTATTTCCAACATGAAGACGCCGAACGAATGACCCATATACTTATGTTTGATTAAGCTATTCATTAGTTGTGTCTGTTTGGTATCTCTGTGTCTATTATGATGATAGATTTGTTATCAAAGATTTATTGTTAATAAACTCAAATCAACTATTCTCATTTTCGCTATTTACTATAATAATTAATGATGAGTAGTAGATTCAGTCAGCTACTAGTTAATTGATTTGAATATCCTGCGGGTAATACTCTATGTTAGTAAAATTAGTTGACCTAACTCTGGGTGAGTTTTAATAATCCCAAGCTTAAACTTTCCTAGTTGTTTTTCTAAGAGAGTATAGATATCCTTGAATTTTATTTCGAGAGGTTTAAGACTGGGCAACAAACCAATAAGTTAATTATAAGTTCATTAATTTTCTTGGGGCGTTACACCCCAGGGTTGTTTGAGGGTGGTTCAGCCGCTCACAACACCTACGGGTGGTTCGGCCACCCCTAGAATAATGTATTTTTTATTGCTTTTTTTATTATTTTATTAGTTCAGTTGAATAAAATTTGAGTTAGGATCCGAGCCACAACCAAAAAGATATTTAAAAAATAAAATGTTTTTTTTTAAAAAAGGCATGTACCCAAACATGCCCTTGTCTCTCCCAAAGGTTTGCATCATTATTTAATAGTTTCATTTGTTTTCCATCGATTAACCTTTTAACGATTATCAGTGACACATGGATATCATGCCGTTTCATGTTCAACAAAGACAAAATATGTGTCTAGTGTATCCGGTCAATTGCCTTTCATTAATGATTAAACATACATCATCCTAGAAGCGCCACATACGTTATTAACATGTCTCCCCATAACTTTAAAGATGAATAAGTCGGTCAAAAATAAAACTTTTTATTAGAGAAGGTGGTCGTGAGACTACCCCTCTACTACGAAAGGGGGTGGCCAATCACATCCACATGACATGGAAAGGGGTCGCCACAACCATATATAATGGGAGAAAATGACTGCACAACTACCTTAAGTGTGACTGTGAGAGTGAGTGGCTACGCAGCCGCCCCATTTTTTATAAGAGGGGATTACGGAGCAATGACCCCTTCGCATGTATTCTTGCCGGAAAGCCGGAAAGAGAGGTCAAAAACAATATTTCGCGGATTTCAGAATGTTAGACCAATTAAGAGAGTTTTTGATAGACTTCCGAGAATGGTTTTGGGAAATGGTACTAAAATTAAAGATGATGTGGACTTGAGGATAATTATTTACCTTTTTGAACTGACCACCTCTCGCTAATTATTTGAAGACCGGGGATGATGATATGCTTTATCATTCAAAAGATAGGGAGATTAATTAAAAAAAAAAAAGAGAGGGAGATTCGATTTCATTCACAAAATCAAAATAGTAATCAATGAAGTAGTGCTGAAAAAATTAAAGCAGTCAAATTGAGACGAATTATATGATACTCAAAATTTAGGGTATATAAATTTACAATATGGTTAATAGTGACGCGCGATGATCACGATCTACGCAAGCTAGGTACATGGTAGAGATGTTGTACCAAGTTATATGTTAATAAAAAAGAGAAAAAAAAAAAAAAAAAAGAAAAGAAAAGGAAAAGGTATTAGAGAGCTAGGCATGCATGCAGACAATAATAAAAGGGTATTAAAGAAAAAGGTATTAGCTAGCTAGAGAGTAATAATTAAAGCTAGCATGACCACAAAGACTCTCCCATATTGGCGTCCATTGAAAAGAAAGACTTGGTCTGAGAATTAGGCGTGGCATTTTGTGGTGAACTGGTGGCGGGTGGAATATTATTAGAGGCGGAGGAAGTGTGTTGGCCACCGCCGCGCATTCGCATATGGACAACCTCGGCCTGTGCGAGTGCCAATTGGGTTTGAAGGACGTCAACCTGCTGTTGGAGAGATGATATGGCTCCGACACATCCATACACTGGGTCTCTTACCCTAGCGTTCGCTTCGTACACCATCGAACTCACCGCATCGCTGCGCTGCTGCTCTGGTAATTCCTGCATATTTATATATATATATATTTCACAACCCAACAAGGATATTACTTGATCCATTCATTCACCAGTAGTACTGTTTGGGGACAGGAATATATTTAATTAAAACAAAGAAAAACTTGGCCTAATTCACGAATTAATGTTTGATGGTGCCCATGGCCCCACTACAAGGATTAATTTCCTTAATGATTAGGTGCATGCATGTAACCATGTTTCAGAATATATATTTATATGACAACTCTTACTATTAGCATCCGCCGTAAATTTTATTGGCTCAGTTTATTATTTAAACACATTAAATATAATATGTGTAAATTTAATAAGTCTTTTTAAATGAATAAATGTCTATTTTATTAATAAGTTTTTTTTTTTATTGATTAGATATATTTCGTGTTTTTAATTAACTGACATGTTAACTTTTTATTGAATGTTGTAAAAGATAAATTTTACATCACATTCTAATTGAAAATATTCTTTATTTNTACAAGTCACAATGAAGTTATCTAAAAAAGATATATAACTTTTAAAATTATTATAATTAAAATTTTTTAATCATATTTACAAATTCAATAATTATTTTAAAAAAACATCATTAATAAGACACTCAAAAATACTTTAATCTCCTCCCAGCATTACTCATGTATGTAGCATTTTAATTTGATAAAGCCCTTATAAAGTAAATGATTACTCCGCCAAGTGAAATATATGTCACCTTATCAAAGTAATTTTTTTTGTCATTCTGGACGTCATGATTGCCCAATAATATTCACAAGTTTTGGATGTTATTGGAAGGTGTGTATATATATATATAATATATAACAAAATTTCAATATCAGTATTTATTCTCTCTCCAATTTGGCCTGTCTTTATCAAGCTACCCCATGATCTAAAAGCAAAAAAGCAAGAGTGATGGATACGCAAACTTTCTTTTCTAAAATTACGTATAGAATATATAGCCACTGGCTTAGTTCCAAAACAGCTACTAATCAAGGGTCGCAAAGTAGAGTAAACACTAATATATATATAATATATATATATATATATATATATATATATATATATATATATGTGTGTGTATATTAATTTATATATGCTATATATCTCTCCTCTGGCCTCCCTCTTCAACTTGTGTATAGCTTCAAGGACTAAGCAGCGTAATTTTCTGATCCTTTATTCTCTTTCATCTACTCAGGAATCACTCCCTAAAACAGTACCCATACTTTTCAAAGGAAGAATGGAATTCTAGCTACTTACTTTGTGTGGGCTCTCCAACTGAAATTAACCACTATAACGGAAGTAAAGGCGTAATACTAAATAATTCGAAAATCACTTTTCCCTTTTTTTTCTTTTTTTTTTTTTTTTTGGAATAATTTCTCACTAAAAGAAAGAAATAGAAATAACAAACAAACACCAAAAGTTTATTCAATCTAAGAAACAAAGAAAAATAAAGGTTAACGAAACTAACCGATATAGAGTATTAATTATTCTATTTCTCTGCGCACACGACCAGAAAAAAGATCCAAATTAAAAGCATGAAATTATAAGGTCTAACAACATGAGAAATTAATTGAATCAAATTATATTTACATGAAATTATTCGTCATCTGTGACGTCGCGCGGTGCCCAATGATTTTGTGTGCGGCCGTGCATACTTGGCAACGCTGTACCCTCTTTCTTGAATACACAAATTACTGTGAAGTTTCTGATAAGAGTTAAATGTTCCCAAAAAGTCGCTAAAAAACATAGAAGATACGATAATAATACTAGAAAATATTAGACAAAAATTTGTTTCTTATTTTTGGTTTGAAAAAAATGTCTTTTTACAAATATTGTTTGTTTGATTTACTTCTTAAAATTTTCTTAAAAAAAAAAAGAAAAAGAAAAAAAGAGAAGCCAAAAGATATAAAATAAAAATCTTAACAAACGTGAGCGATAATCCTCTGCTTTTTTTTTTTTTTTTCTAAGCATACTCCGCCTCCGGCGTTGTGAAAAAGCCATCATTTTTGAGAAAAAGGTAAGAAGAATATGATGGTCATTTGGCAAAAGTAAATCTTATTCTTAAACTTTGAGCAAACCGGATCTACTTTAATATTTAATGTTGTTATTGTGAATTTGGCTGCCATCCATCTATGTCCACTATTCTAAAACAGTTTTAAGGAAGAAGCAGAAAGCAATTATATATTCAGTAACAAGTCAAGCTATAGTAGAGTAGTAACCTTGGCCAGATCCTCGATCTTAAAAGCACTTTGTGGAGGTTCTGGCCATAGAGGTGTTCTTGGTGTTCTTGATGTCTTTGAGTAGCTTGGATTCGTTGCTCAAAAGCCAAGGCGTGGCCTTAGTTTGCAAGTAAGTAATTTTATGTTCTTGCTAGTTTAATTTAAATAGCATTGTCTTCGCATGTTCTTCTAGGTTGATTTGGTTAGAGATAGATTATTTTTTCGTTGCGCAATATCTCTTATTTGCATGTTTATTTCCAACATGAAGACGCCGAACGAATGACCCATATACTTATGTTTGATTAAGCTATTCATTAGTTGTGTCTGTTTGGTATCTCTGTGTCATTATGATGATAGATTTGTTATCAAAGATTTATTGTTAATAAACTCAAATCAACTATTCTCATTTTCGCTATTTACTGTAATAATTAATGATGAGTAGTAGATTCAGTCAGCTACTAGTTAATTGATTTGAATATCCTGGCGGGTAATACTCTATGTTAGTAAAATTAGTTGACCTAACTCTGGGGTGAGTTTTAATAATCCCAAGCTTAAACTTCCTAGTTGTTTTCTAAGAGAGTATAGATATCCCTGATTTTATTCGAGAGGTTTAAGACTGGGCAACAAACCAATAAGTTAATTATAAGTTCATAATTTCTTTGGGGCGTTACACCCCAGGTTTTGTTTGAGGTGGTTCAGCCACTCACAACACCTACGGGTGGTTCGGCACCCCTAAAATTAATGTATTTTTTATTGCTTTTTTTATTATTTTATTAGTTCAGTTGAATAAAATTTGGAGTTAGGATCCGAGCCACAACCAAAAGATATTTAAAAAATAAATTTTTTTTTTTAAAAAAGGCATGTACCCAAACATGCCCTTGTCTCTCCCAAAAGGTTGCATCATTATTTAATAGTTTCATTTGTTTTCCATCGATTAACCTTTTAACGATTATCAGTGACACATGGATATCATGCCGTTTCATGTTCAACAAAGAAAAAATATGTGTCTAGTGTATCCGGTCAATTGCCTTTCATTAATGATTAAACATACATCATCCTAGAAGCGCCACATACGTTATTAACATGTCTCCCCATAACTTTAAAGATGAATAAGTCGGTCAAAAATAAAACTTTTTATTAGAGAAGGTGGGTCGTGAGACTCCCCTCTACTACGAAAGGGGTGGCCAATCACATCCACATGACATGGAAAGGGTCGCCACAACCATATATAAATGGAGAAAATGACTGCACAACTACCTTAAGTGTGACTGTGAGAGTGAGTGGCTACGCAGCCGCCCCATTTTTTATAAGAGGGGATTACGGAGCAATGACCCCTTCGCATGTATTTCTTGCCGGAAAGCCGGAAAGAAGGGTCAAAAAAATATTTCGCGGATTTCAGAATTTAGACCAATTAAGGAGAGTTTTTGATAGACTTCCGAGAATGGTTTTGGAAATGGTACTAAAATTAAAGATGATGTGGACTTGAGGATAATTATTTACCTTTTTGAACTGACACCTCTCGCTAATTATTTGAAGACCGGGATGATGATATGCTTTATCATTCAAAAGATAGGGAGATTAATTAAAAAAAAAAAGATAGGGAGATTCGATTTCATTCACAAAATCAAAATAGTAATCAATGAAGTAGTGCTGAAAAAATTAAAGCAGTCAAATTGAGACGATTATATAATACTCAAAATTTAGGGTATATAAATTTACAATATGGTTAATAGTGACGCGCGATGATCACGATCTACGCAAGCTAGGTACATGGTAGAGATGTTGTACCAGTTATATGTTAATAAAAAAGAGAAAAAAAAAAAAAAGAAATGAAAAGAAAAGGAAAGGTATTAGAGAGCTAGGCATGCATGCAGACAATAATAAAAGGGTATTAAAGAAAAAGGTATTAGCTAGCTAGAGAGTAATAATTAAAGCTAGCATGACCACAAAGACTCTCCCATATTGGCGTCCATTGAAAAGAAAGACTTGGTCTGAGAATTAGGCGTGGCATTTTGTGGTGAATTGGTGGCGGGTGGAATATTATTAGAGGCGGAGGAAGTGTGTTGGCCACCGCCGCGCATTCGCATATGGACAACCTCGGCCTGTGCGAGTGCCAATTGGGTTTGAAGGACGTCAACCTGCTGTTGGAGAGATGATATGGCTCTACACATCCATACACTGGGTCTCTTACCCTAGCGTTCGCTTCGTACACCATCGAACTCACCGCATCGCTGCGCTGCTGCTCTGGTAATTCCTGCATATTATATATATATATATATTTCACAACCCAACAAGGATATTACTTGATCCATTCATTCACCAGTAGTACTGTTTGGGGACAGGAATATATTTAATTAAAACAAAGAAAAACTTGCCTAATTCACGAATTAATGTTTGATGGTGCCCATGGCCCACTACAAGGATTAATTTCCTTAATGATTAGGTGCATGCATGTAACCATGTTTCAGAATATATATTTTATATGACAACTCTTACTATTAGCATCCGCCGTAAATTTTATTGGCTCAGTTTATTTTAACACATTAAATAATATGTGTAAATTTAATAAGTCTTTTTAAATGAATAAATGTATTTTATTAATAATTTTTTTTTATTGATTAGATATATTTCGTGTTTTTAATTAACTGACATGTTAACTTTTTATGGATGTTGTAAAAGATAAATTTTACATCACATTCTAATTGAAAATATTCTTTATTTATACAAGTCACAATGAAGTTATCTAAAAAGATATATAACTTTTAAAATTATTATTAAATTAAAATTTTTTAATCAATTATTACAAATTCAATAATTATTTAAAAAACATCATTTAATAAGAGCACTCAAAAAATTTTATCTCCTCCCAGCATTACTCATGTATGTAGCATTTTAATTGATAAAAGCCCTTAAAAGTAAATGATTACTCCGCCAAGTGTAATATATGTCACCTTATCAAGTAATTTTTTTTTGTCATTCGACGTCATGATTGCCCAATAATATTCACAAGTTTTGGATGTTATTGGAAGGTGTGTATATATATATATATATAACAAAATTTCAATATCAGTATTTGATCTCTCTCCATTTTGCCTGTCTTTATCAAAGCTACCCCATGATCTAAAAGCAAAAAAGCAAAGATGATGGATACGCAAACTTTCTTTTCTAAAATTACGTATAGAATATTAGCCACTGGTTAGTTCCAAAACAGCTACTAATCAAGGGTCGCAAAGTAGAGTTAAACACTAATAATATATATATAATATATATATATATATATATATATATATATTATTATATATGTGTGTGTTAATTAATTTTATTAGCTATATATCTCTCCTCTGGCCTCCTCTTCAACTTGTGTATAGCTTCAAGGACTAAGCTAATTTTCTGATCCTTATCTCTTTTCATCTACTCAGGAATCACTCCCTAAACAGTACCCATACTTTTCAAAGGAAGAATGGAATTCTAGCTACTTACTTTGTGTGGGCTCTCCAACTGAAATTAACCACTATAACGGAAGTAAAGGCGTAATACTAAATAATTCGAAAATCACTTTTCCCTTTTTTTTTCTTTTTTTTTTTTTTTTTGGAATAATTTCTCACTAAAAGAAGAAATAGAAAAACAAACAAACTCAAAAGTTTATTCAATCTAAGAAACAAAGAAAAATAAAGGTTAACGAAACTAACCGATATAGAGTATTAATTATTCTATTTCTCTGCGCACACGACCAGAAAAAAGATCAAATTAAAAGCATGAAATTATAAGGTCTAACAACATGAGAAATTAATTGAATCAAATTATATTTACATGAAATTATTCGTCATCTGTGACGTCGCGCGGTGCCCAATGATTTTGTGTGCGGCCGTGCATACTTGGCAACGCTGTACCCTCTTTCTTGAATACACAAATTACTGTGAAGTTTCTGATAAGAGTTAAATGTTCCCAAAAAGTCGCTAAAAAACATAGAAGATACGATAATAATACTAGAAAATATTAGACAAAAATTTGTTTCTTATTTGGTTTGAAAAAAATGTCTTTTTACAAATATTGTTTGTTTGATTTACTTCTTAAAATTTCTTTAAAAAAAAAAGAAAAAGAAAAAAAGAGAAGCCAAAAGATATAAAATAAAAATCTTAACAAACGTGAGCGATAATCCTCTGCTTTTTTTTTTTTTTTTTTCTAAGCCATCATTTTTGAGAAAAAGGTAAGAAGAATAGATGGGTTTTGGCAAAAGTAAATCTTATTCTTAAACTTTGAGCAAACCGGATCTACTTTAATATTTAATGTTGTTATTGTTAATTTGGCTGCCATCCATCTATGTCCACTATTCTAAAACAGTTTTAAGGAAGAAGCAGAAAGCAATTATATATTCAGAACAAGTCAAGCTATAGTAGAGTAGTAACCTTGCCAGATCCTCGATCTTAAAAGCACTTTGTGGAGGTTCTGGCCAAGATATGCAAAACGGTGTTCTTTAAACTA
>FXXK01001590.1:54534-76100 GCA_900184695.1 Betula pendula | reverse complement strand
AGATATGCGCAAAACGGTGTTCTTTAAATAAGCTAATTAATAGTTATCGATCATTAAATATTGAATAGGGTATAATCTGTGGATTCAAACAACTTCAGAACAGTTGAAAAGTCTTTGGGTATCCCCACACCACTTAAATATAACTGATACTGTATTGAATATATATATAGGATATAGTAAGTAAATGACATAATTCTTTTCAGTATCAGTTATTATTTAAGTGGTGTTGGGGATCCAAAGACTTTTCAACTGTTCTGAATTTGTTTGAATCCACAGATTATACCTATTACATATTTAATGATCGATAACTATTTAATTAGCTTAGTTTAAAGAACACCGTTTTGCATATCTTGGCCAGAACCTCCACAAAGTGCTTTTAAGATCGAGGATCTGGCCAAGGTTACTACTCTACTATAGCTTGACTTGTTACTGAAATATATAATTGCTTTCTGCTTCTTCCTTAAAACTGTTTTGAATAGTGGACATAGATGGATGGCAGCCAAATTCACAATAACAACATTAATATTTAAAGTAGATCCGGTTTGCTCAAAGTTTAAGAATAAGATTTACTTTTGCCAAATGACCATCATATTCTTCTTACCTTTTTCTCAAAAATGATGGCTTTTCACAACGCCGGAGCGAGTATGCTTAAAAAAAAAAAAAAAAAAAGCAGAGGATTATCGCTCACGTTTGTTAAGATTTTTATTTTATATCTTTTGGCTTCTCTTTTTTCTTTTCTTTTTTTTTTAAGAAAATTTTAAGAAGTAAATCAAACAAACAATATTGTAAAAAGACATTTTTTCAAACCAAAAATAGAAACAAATTTTTGTCTAATATTTTCTAGTATTATTATCGTATCATTCTAGTGTTTTTTAGCGACTTTTTGGGAACATTTAACTCTTATCAGAAACTTCACAGTAATTTGTGTATTCAAGAAAGAGGGTACAGCGTTGCCAAGTATGCACGGCCGCACACAAAATCATTGGGCACCGCGCGACGTCACAGATGACGAATAATTTCATGTAAATATAATTTGATTCAATTAATTTCTCATGTTGTTAGACCTTATATTTCATGCTTTTAATTTGGATCTTTTTCTGGTCGTGTGCGCAGGAAATAGAATAATTAATACTCTATATCGGTTAGTTTCGTTAACCTTTATTTTTCTTGTTTCTTAGATTGAATAAACTTTTGGATTTGTTTGTTTATTCTATTTCTTTCTTAGTGAGATTATTCCAAAAAAAAAAAAAAAAAGAAAAAAAGGGAAAAGTGATTTTCGAATTATTTAGTATTACGCCTTTACTTCCGTTATAGTGGTTAATTTCAGTTGGAGAGCCACACAAAGTAAGTAGCTAGAATTCCATTCTTCCTTTGAAAAGTATGGGTACTGTTTTAGGGAGTGATTCCTGAGTAGATGAAGAGAATAAAGGATCAGAAAATTAGCTTTAGTCCTTGAAGCTATACACAAGTTGAAGAGGGAGGCAGGGAGAGTATATAGCATATATAAATTAATATACACACACATATATATATATATATATATATATATATATATATATATATATTATATATATTTAGTGTTTACTCTACTTTGCGACCCTTGATTAGTAGCTGTTTTGGAACTAAGCCAGTGGCTCTATATTCTATACGTAATTTTAGAAAAGAAAGTTTGCGTATCCATCACTCTTGCTTTTTTGCTTTTAGATCATGGGGTAGTTGATAAAGACAGGCCAAATTGGAGAGAGAATCAAATACTGATATTGAAATTTTGTTATATATATATATATATATACACACCTTCCAATAACATCCAAAACTTGTGAATATTATTGGGCAATCATGACGTCCAGATGACAAAAAAAATTATTTGATAAGGTGACATATATTTCACTTGGCGGAGTAATCATTTACTTTATAAGGGCTTTATCAAATTAAATGCTACATACATGAGTAATGCTGGGAGGAGATAAAAGTATTTTTTGAGTCTCTTATTAATGATGTTTTTTTTAAATAATTATTGAATTTGTAAATATGATTAAAAAATTTTAATTATAATAATTTTAAAAGTTATATATCTTTTTTAGATAACTTCATTGTGACTTGTATAATAAGAATATTTTCAATTAGAATGTGATGTATTTATCTTTTACACATTCAATAAAAGTTAACATGTCAGTTAATTAAAACACGAAAATTATCTAATCAATAAAAAAAAACTTATTAATAAAATAGACATTTATTCATTTAAAAAGACTTATTAATTTACATATTATATTTAATGTGTTTAATAATAAACTGAGCCAATAAATTTACGGCGGATGCTAATAGTAAGAGTTGTCATATAAATATATATTCTGAAACATGGTTACATGCATGCACCTAATCATTAAGGAAATTATCCTTGTAGTGGGGCCATGGGCACCATCAAACATTAATTCGTGAATTAGGCCAAGTTTTTCTTTGTTTTAATTAAATATATTCCTGTCCCCAAACAGTACTACTGGTAATGAATGGATCAAGTAATATCCTTGTTGGTTGTGAAATATATATATATATAAATATGCAGGAATTACCAGAGCAGCAGCGCAGCGATGCGGTGAGTTCGATGGTGTACGAGCGAACGCTAGGGTAAGAGACCCAGTGTATGGATGTGTCGGAGCCATATCATCTCTCCAACAGCAGGTTGACGTCCTTCAAACCCAATTGGCACTCGCACAGGCCGAGGTTGTCCATATGCGAATGCGCGGCGGTGGCCAACACACTTCCTCCGCCTCTAATAATATTCCACCCGCCACCAATTCACCACAAAATGCCACGCCTAATTCTCAGACCAAGTCTTTCTTTTCAATTGACGCCAATATGGGAGAGTCTTGTGGTCATGCTAGCTTTAATTATTACTCTCCTAGCTACTAATACCTTTTCTTTAATACCCTTTTATTATTGTCTGCATGCATGCCTAGCTCTCTAATACCTTTTCCTTTTCTTCTTTTTTTTTCTTTTTTTTTCTCTTTTATTAACTATAACTTGGTACAACATCTCTACCATGTACCTAGCTTGCGTAGATCGTGCATCTCGCGCGTCACTATTAACCATATTGTAAATTATATTACCCTAAATTTGAGTATCATATAATTCGTCTCAATTTGACTGCTTTAATTTTTTCAGCACTACTTCATTGATTACTATTTTGATTTTGTGAATGAAATCGAATCTCCCTCTCTTTTTTTTTTTTATTAATTAATCTCCCTATCTTTTGAATGATAAGCATATTCATCTCCGGTCTTCAAATAATTAGCGAGAGGTGGTCAGTTCAAAAGGTAAATAATTATCCTCAAGTCCACATCATCTTTAATTTTAGTACCATTTTCCAAAACCATTCTCGGAAGTCTATCAAAAACTCCCTTAATTGGTCTAACATTCTGAAATCCGCGAAATATTGTTTTGACCTCTCTTTCCGGCTTTCCGGCAAGAATACATGCGAAGGGGTCATTGCTCCGTAATCCCCTCTTATAAAAAATGGGGCGGCTGCGTAGCCACTCACTCTCACAGTCACACTTAGGTAGTTGTGCAGTCATTTTCTCCCTTATATACTGTTGTGGCGACCCCTTTCCATGTCATGTGGATGTGATTGGCCCCCTTTCGTAGTAGAGGGGCCGGTAGTCTCACGACCACCTTCTCTAATAAAAAGTTTTATTTTTGACCGACTTATTCATCTTTAAAGTTATGGGAGACATTTAATAACGTATGTGGCGCTTCTAGGATGATGTATGTTTAATCATTAATGAAAGGCAATTGACCGGATAACATAGACACATATTTTGTCTTTGTTGAACATGAAACGGCATGATATCCATGTGTCACTGATAATCGTTAAAAGGTTAATCGATGGAAAACAAATGAAACTATTAAATAATGATGCAAACCTTTGGGAGAGACAAGGCATGTTTGGGTACATGCCTTTTTTAAAAAAAAAATTTTATTTTTTAAATATCTTTTGGTTGTGGCTCGGATCCTAACTCAAATTTTATTCAACTGAACTAATAAATATAAAAAAAAGCAATAAAAAATACATTATTCTAGGGGTGGCGAACCCAGGTAAGTGTGTTGTGAGTGGCTGAACCACCTCAAACACCCTGGGGTGTAACGCGCCCAAGAAAAATAATGAACTTATAATTAACTTTTGGTTTGTTGCCCAGTCTTAAACCTCTCGGAATAAATTCAAGGATATCTATACTCTCTTAGAAAACAACTAGAAAGTTTAAGCTTGGGATTATTAAACTCACCCAGAGTTAGGTCAACTTTACAACATGAGGTATTACCCCAGGATATTCAAATCAATTAACTAGTAGCTGACTGAATCTACTACTCATCATTAATTATTTAGTAAATAGCGAAAATGAGAATAGTTGATTTGAGTTTATTAACAATAAATCTTTGATAACAAATCATATCATCATAATAGACACAGAGATACCAAACAGACAAACTAATGAATAGCTTAATCAAACATAAGTATATGGGTCATTCGTTCGGCGTCTTCATGTTGGGAATAAACATGCAAATAAGAGAGATTGCGCACAAGAAAAAATAATCTATCTCTAACCAAAATCAACTCTAGAAGAACATGCGAAGAACAATGCTATTTAAATTAATACAGAGAGACATAAATTACTTACTTGCAACTAACCACGCCTTGGCTTTTGAGCAACAGAAGTCCAGAGCTCAGGAGAGACCGCGCGAGAACACAATGGAAACTGCGTACTATATTTGTGGCATATAAAGGTATTACAGCATAGTCTTCTATTACTAAGGAGTTGATTGCTGAGTTTATATGAAGAGATAAGATTTCAGAAATTAGCTTTTATCCCTTGAGCCTATACCACAAATGGTTTGAAAGAGGAGGGGCCAGAGGAGAGATATATAGATATATAAAAATTTAATTAACACACACTAATAATAAATTATATAATATAATATATATATATTATATATATAATAATTGTGTTTTATCTTACTTTGCGACCCTTGTAAAGTAGTGTTTTGGAACTAAAGCCACGTTGGCTTTAATATTTAATACTAAATTTTAAGAAAAAAGGAAGTTGCGTATCCATTCATCCTTTGCTTTTTTCTTTAGATTCCAATGGGTAGCTTTTAAAGAAAACCACGGCAATTGAAGAAAGAAATCAAAATACTGGATATTGAATTTGGTTATATATATATATATAATAATAACCAAACACCTCAATAAACATTCCAACTGTGAATTATTTATTGGGCATTCATGGCGTCAGAATGGACAAAAAAAAAATACTTGATTAAGTTTGACATTTATATTCACTTGGCGGATAATCTTTTATTATAAAGCTTTTATTTTTCAAATTAAAATCTAAACATACATGAGTAATTGCTGGGAGGATAAAAAGGTATTTTTTTGAGTGCTCATTAAATGATGGTTTTTTAATATTATTGAGATTAATAATTGATTAAAAAATTATTTTAATAAAATTAAGTTATATATCTTTAAGATAACTTTCAATTTGGACCTTGTATAATTAAAGGAATATTCTTAGAATTGGTTGGTAAAATTTATCTTAACAACATAATAAAAAAAGTTAAAAACATTGTAGTAATTAAAAAAACCGACGAATAAATCTAAATCAATTTAAAAAAAAAAACTATATTAAATAGATTAATTCTTAAAAAAGAACTTATTTAAAAATTAACATTATTAAATATTTTATTGTGTTTTAAATATTAAAACTGAGCAATAAAATTACGCGATGCTTAAAGTTAAGAGTGTTTTCTTATTAATTATTATTATTCTGAAAAACATGGTTTAAACATGCATGCACCTAAATCTTAAGGAAATTAATTTTCCTTGTAAGGTGGGCCATTGCCATCAAACATTAAATTTCGTGAATTTTAGGCCAAGTTTTTCTTTGTTTAAAATTAATATTATTTCTTGTCCCAAAAACCAGTAACTTAACTGTGAATGAATGGTCAAAGTTAATATTTCTTGTTTGGTTGGGTGAAATATATTAAATTAAAATATTGCAAAATACCAGAAGCAAGCAGGCGGCCAAAAAGCGAATTTGCGTTGAGGTTCGATGGTGTACAAGCGAAACGCTGGGTAAGAGGAACCAGTGTAATTGGATGTCGGAAGCATATCAATCTCTCAAAAACAAGCAGGTTGACCCTTCAAAACCCAAATTGCACTCGCAAACAGGCGAAGGTTTGGTCCATTTTATTGCGAATGCCGCGGTGGCAAACCAAACACTTCCCTTCGCTCTAATAATATTCCCCCCGCCACATTTCACCAACAAAAATGCCCACGCCTAATTCTCAAAAAACCAAAGTCTTTTCCTTTTCAAATGGGACGGCCAAAATATGGGGAGTCTTTGTGTTTTCATTCTAGGCTTTAATTATTACTCTCTTGCTGCAAAATACCTTTTCTAATAAACCCTTTTTTATTATTGTCTTGCATGCATTTGCTAAGCTCCTCTAATTTCTTTCCTTTCTTTCTTTTTTTCTTTTTCTCTTTTATTTTAACATTTAACTGGTTAACAAAACATTTTCTAACATGTTACGGGCGCGTAAGATTCGTGTATTCATTCGCCGCGTCACTATTAACCATATTGTAATTTTATTTACCAAAAATTTTGAGTATTTCATAATTTCGTCTTTTCATTGACTGTTAATTTTTCAAAGCACTAAATCATTTGATTACTATTTTGTTTTGTGAATGAAATCGGGAATCTCCCTCTTCTTTTTATTATAATCTCTATTTGAAATCGATAGCAAATTTTCATTTCATCCCGGTTTCAAATAATTAGCGAGAGGGTGTCAGTTCAAAAGGTAAAATATTTTAATCCCTTCAAGTCCACAATAAATCTTTAATTAGTACATTCCCAAAAAACCATTCTCGGGAGTCTATTTTCAAACTTCCCTTTAATTGGCTTTAAAAACATTCTGAATTCCCGAATAATTGTTTTGACCTCTCTTTCCGGGCTTTCCGGCAAGAATACAATGCGAAGGGGCATTGGCTTCCGTTAAATCCCTTTTATTTTAAAATGCTGCGTAAAGCACTTCCTTCTTCCAACAATTTCAACACTTCAAAGTAGTGTTGCAAGTCATTTTTTCTTCCTTATATATTTGTGAAACCCTTTCCTTCTTGTGGATGTGATTGCACCCCCCTTTTCGAAATTTGAGGGGCGGTAGTCTTCAGACCCACCCTTCCTAATAAAAAGGTTTTTAATTTTGACAACTTTCATTCTTAAAGTTGGGGACCATGTTAAATTACGGTAGTGGGCGCTTCTAGATGATGGTATGTTTATCATTAATTGAAAGCAATTTTGACCGGATTTACACTAGACCCAACAATTTTTGGTTCTTTGTTGAAAACATGAACGCATATAACCATGTGTCACTTGATAATCGGTTAAAAGGTTAATCGGATGAAAACAAATGAAAACTATTAAATAATATGGCAACCTTTTGGGGAAGAGGAAAAGGCATGTTTTGGGTAAACATGCCTTTTTAAAAAAACATTATTTTTTAATCATCTTTTTGGTTTGTGGCTCGGATCCTAAAAACTCAATTTATTCAACTGAAACTAATAAATAATAAAAAAGCAATAAAAAAAATAATATTCTAGGGGTGCGGAACACCCACCCGTAGGGTTGGAGTGGCTGAACCACCTTTCAAAAAAACCCTGGGGGTGTAAAACGCCCCAAGAAATTAAGGAACTTATTAAAATAAACTTATTGGTTGTTGCAGTCTTTAAACCTCTCGGATTTTTAAAAATTCAAGATTTATCATACTCTTTCTTAGAAAAAAAAAGGAAGTTTAAGCTTGGGGTTATTAAAACTCAAACCAGAGTTAGGTCACTATTTACTTAAACTAAGAGTTTATTAAACGGCCATGATATTCAAAATCAAATTACTTAGAGCTGACTGATCTACTACCTCATTCATTAATTATTATTAGTTAAATAAGCGATGAGAATAGTTGATTTGAGTTTATTAACAATAAATCTTTTGATAAACAAATCTATCATCATAATAGAAACAAGGAGATTAAAACCAAAACAAGACACAAACTAATGAAATAGCTTAAAATTTTAAAAAATAAGGTATTATTGGGTCATTCGTTCGCGTCTTCATGTTGATAAAACATGCAATTTAAAGAGATTTGGAACAAAAAATAAAATCTATTTCCCTAAACAAAAATCAACTCTAGAGAAACATGGAGAACAATGCAATTTAAATTAAACTAGCAATGAAACATTAAATTTACTTTTACTTGCAAAAAATAAGGCCAGCCTTTGGCTTTTTGAGCACGAATCCAAGCTACTTTCAAAAAGCATCAAAGAAGCACCCAAGAAACACCTTTATGAAATTTTTTAACCAATAAGAATCTTCTCATCAATGACTTAAATAACCAAAAAGTTGAGGCTTTTCTAAGTCTTCAAAATCAAAAACTTTTGTTCCTTGAGAATTAACTAATAAGAAAACCAAGTTTGATTTGAAGAGCTAGGAAAAGAGCCCCTCACTTTTGGATTTTTAGTCATGATGATGAAGAGTTCTATTGGATACTTCATAGAGGTGTTCTTGGTGTTCTTGATGTCTTTGAAGCCTTGGATTCGTTGCTCAAAAGCCAAGGCGTTGGCTTAGTTGCAAGTAAGTAATTTTATGTTCTTGCTAGTTTAATTTAAATAGCATTGTTTTCGCATGTTTCTTCTAGAGTTGATTTGGTTAGAGAATAGATATTTCGTTGCAATATCTTTCTTTATTTGCATGTTTTTCCCAACATGAAGACGCCGAACGAATGACCCATATACTTATGTTTGTTAAGCTATTCATTAGTTGTGTTGTTTGGTATCTCTGTGTCTTTATGATGATAGATTTGTTATTCAAAGATTTATTGTTAATAAACTCAAATCAACTATTTTCATTTTCGCTATTTACTATAATAATAATGATGAGTAGTAGATTCAGTCAGCAACTAGTTAATTGATTTGAATATCCTGCGGGTAATACTCCATGTTAGTTAAAATTAGTTGACCTAACTCTGGGGTGTTTTAATATCCCAAGCTTAAACTCTTCCTAGTTGTTTTTCTAAGAGAGTATAGATATCTTGAATTATTTCGAGAGGTTTAAGACTGGGCAACAAAACCAATAAGTTAATTATAAGTTCATTATTTTTTCTTGGGCGTTACACCCCAGGGTGTTTGAGGTGGTTCAGCCACTCACAAACAACCTACGGTGGTTCGGCACCCAGAAATTAATGTATTTTTTATTGCTTTTTTTATTTATTAAATGTTCAGTTGAAATAAAATTTGAGTTAGGATCCGAGCCACAACCAAACAGATATTTAAAAAATAAATGTTTTTTTTAAAAAAGGCATGTACCCAACATGCCCTTGTCTCTCCAAAGGTTGCATCATTATTTAATAGTTTCATTGTTTTCCATCGATTAACCTTTTAACGATTTTCATGACAAATGGATATTCATGGCGTTTCATGTTCAACAAAGACAAAATATGTGTCTAGTGTATCCGGTTCATTGCCTTTCATTAATGATTAAACATACATCATCACTAGAAGCGCGCACATACGTTATTAACATGTCTTCCCATAATTTAAAGATGAATAAGTCGGTCAAAAATAAAACTTTTTTATTAGAGAAGGTGGTCGTGAGACTACCCTCTACTACGAAAGGGGGTCAATCACATCCCACTGACATGGAAAGGGTCGCCACAACAATATATAATGGGAGAAAATGACTGCACAACTACCTTAAGTGTGACTGTTGAGAGTGAGTGGCTACGCAGCCGCCCCATTTTTTATAAGAGGATTTACGGGGAGCAATGAACCCCTTCGCATTGTATTCTGCGGAAAGCCGGAAAAAGAAGAGTCAAAAAAACAATATTTCGCGGATTCAGAATTTAGACCAATTAAGGAGAGTTTTTGATAAAACTTCCGAGAATGGTTTGGGAAATGGTACTAAAATTAAAGATGATGTGGACTTGAGATAATTATTTACTTTTGACCTGACCACCTCTCGCTAATTATTTGAAACCGGGGATGATGATATGCTTTATCATTCAAAAAGATAGGAGATTAATTAATTAAAAAAAAAAAAGAGAGGGAATTCGATTTCATTCACAAAAATCAAAATAGTAATCAATGAAAGTAGTGCTGAAAAAATTAAAAGCAGTCAATTGAGACGAATTTATATGATACTCCAAATTTAGGTATATAATTTACAATATGGTAAAAGTGACGCGGCGATGATCACGATCTACGCAAGCAGGTACATGGTAGAGATGTGTACCAAGTTATATGTAATAAAAAGAGAAAAAAAAAAAAAAAAAAGAAAGAGAAAAAGGAAAAGGTATTAGAGAGCTAGGCATGCATGCAGACAATAATAAAAGGGTATTAAAGAAAAAGGTATTTAGCTAGCTAGAGAGTAATAATTAAACTAGCATGACCACAAAGACTCTCCATATTGGCGTCCATTGAAAAGAAAGACTTGGTCTGAGAATTAGGCGTGGCATTTTGTGGTGAATTGGTGGCGGTGGATATTATTAGAGGCGGGAGGAATGTGTTGGCACCGCCCGGATTCGCATATGGAACAACCTCGGCCTGGCGAGTGCCAATTGGTTTGAAGGACGTCAACCTGCTGTTGGAGAGATGATATGGCTCGACACAATCCATACACTGGGTCTCTTACCCTAGCGTTCGCTTCGGTACACCATCGAACTCACCGCATCGCTGGCGCTGCTGCTGGTAAATTCCTGCATATTTATATAATTATATATTTCACAACCCAACAAGGATATTACTTGATCCATTCATTCACCAGTAGTACTGTTTGGGGACAGGAATATATTTAATTAAAACAAAAAAAAAACTTGCCTAATTCCACGAATTAATGTTTGATGGTGCCAATGGCCCCACTACAAGGATTAATTTCCTTAATGTTAGGTGCATGGCATGTAACCATGTTTCAGAATATATATTTATATGACAACTCTTACTATTAGCATCCCGCCGTAAATTTTATTGGCTCAGTTTATTATTTAAACACATTAAATATAATATGTGTTAAATTTAATAAGTCTTTTTAAATGAATAAATGTTATTTTATTAATAAGTTTTTTTTATTGATTAGATATATTTCGTGTTTTTAATAAAACTGACAGTTTAACTTTTATTGATTGTTAAAGATAAATTTTACATCACATTCTAATTGAAAATATCCTATATACAAGTCACAATGAAGTTTATCTAAAAAGATATATACTTAATTATTATTAAATTAAAATTTTTATCAATATTACAAATTCAATATTATTTTAAAAAATTCTTTAATAAGAGCACTCAAAAAATACTTTTTCTTCTCCCCAGCATTACTCATGTATGTAGCCATTTTAATTTGATAAAAGCCCTTATAAAGTAAATGATACTCCGCCAAGGGAATATATGTCACCTTATCAAAGTATTTTTTTTTGTCATTCTGGACGTCATGATTGCCCAATAATATTCACAAGTTTGGGATGTTATTGGAAGGTGGTTATTATAATATATATATTAACAAAATTCAATATCAGTATTTGATTCTCTCTCCAATTTGCCTGTCTTTATTTCAAAGCTTACCCCATGATCTAAAAGCAAAAAAGCAAAGATGATGGATACGCAAACTTTCTTTTCTAAAATTACGTATAGAATATTAGCCACTGGCTTAGTTCCAAAACAGCTACTAATCAAGGGTCGCAAAGTAGAGTTAAAACACATATATATATATATATTATATATATATATATATATATATATATAATTATGTGTGTGTGTATAATTAATAAATATGCTATATTATCTCTCCTCTGGCCTCCTCTTTCAACTTGTGTATAGCTTCAAGGACTAAAGCTAATTTTCTGATCCTTTATTCTCTTTCATCTACTCAGGAATCACTCCCCTAAAACAGTACCCATACTTTTCAAAGGAAGAATGGAATTCTAGCTACTTAACTTTGTGGGCTCCCCAACAAATTAAAACCACTATAACGGAAGTAAAAGGGCTAATACTAAATAATTCGAAAATCACTTTTCCCTTTTTTTCTTTTTTTTTTTTTTTTGGAATAATTTCTCACTAAAAGAAAGAAATAGAAATAACAAACAAAACTCAAAAGTTTATCAATCTAAAAAAAAAAAATTAAGGTTAACGAAACTAACCGATATAGAGTATAAATTTTCTATTTCTCTGCGCACACGACCAGAAAAAAGATCCAAATTAAAAGCATGAAATTATAAGGTCTAACAACATGAGAATTAATTGAATCAAATATATTACATGAAATTATTGTCATCTGTGACGTCGCGCGGTTGCCCAATGATTTTGTGTGCGGGCGTGCATACTTGGCAACGCTGTACCCTCTTTCTTGAATACACAAATTACTGTGAAGTTTCTGATATAAGAGTTAAATGTTCCCAAAAAGTCGCTAAAAAACATAGAAATTACGATAATAATACTAGAAATATTAGACAAAAATTTGTTTCTTATTTTGGTTTGAAAAAAATGTCTTTTTACCAATATTGTTTGTTTGATTACTTTTAAAATTTTCTTAAAAAAAAAAAAGAAAAGAAAAAAGAGAAGCCAAAAGATAAAAATAAAATCTTAACAAACGTGAGCGATAATCCTCTGTTTTTTTTTTTTTCTAAGCATACTTCGCCTTCCGGCGTTGTGAAAAGCCATCATTTTTGAGAAAAAAGTAAGAAGAATATGATGGTCATTTGGCCAAAAGTAAATTTTATCTTAAACTTTGAGCAAACCGGATCTACTTTAATATTAATGTTGTTATGTGAATTTGGCTGCCATCCATCTATGTCCACTATTCTAAAACAGTTTTAAGGAAGAAGCAGAAACAATATATATTTCAGTAACAAGTCAAGCTTATAGTAGAGTAGTAACCTTGGCCAGATCCTCGATCTTAAAAGCACTTTGTGAGGTTCTGGCCAAGATATGCAAAACGGTGTTCTTTAAACTAAGCTTAATTAAATAGTTATCGATCATTAAATATTGAATAGGGTATAATCTGTGGATTCAAACAAATTCAGAAACAGTTGAAAAGTCTTTGGATCCCAACAACCACTTAAATAATAACTGATACTGTAAAAGAATTATGTCATTTACATAATTCTATATATATATATCTAATACAGAGAGAGAGAGAGAAAGGAGAGAAGAGAGAGAAAAGAGAGAGAGGGATGGTGGGAATTGAACCTGCAACATCTTGTTGACATTGCTAGCTCCAAAAAACTTTGTGTACACTAGCAAACTTCTGCGGTTCATCAGCCGGAAAATAAGGAGCAAAAACGCAATCCTGAGCGCATCTTCTTCGTAGAAGCTTGCATGCTGCGCATGGCGACATTGCACCTTGTTTTCTACCGTTCTCATTCATTGTCCTACGCGCAACAGAGACTCAATTCCTACAATGTTTTAGCCTATCTATAATTTTTGACAAAAAAAAGGTATATATATATATATATATATGAAAACAGACTTTAACAATAAGATGAGGAAATTAAGTAGCTAGAGACGAAAAGAAGGAAAGAAGAAAAGAAAGAAATGAAAACTGGACAAGAAGAAAAGTGAGAAAGTGAGAGGAGGGGGGGGGGGGCTGAAAGGAGAGGTCGCAGACGTTATATAGAGAAGTAAGTGACAGCAAATCTTAGGGAGGTCCCACAAAGAAGAGCCTTAGATTTGCTGGACAAAAAACATCGCTGTTGATAAGATCTTTCGGCCCACATCAATATTATATTTTATGTTACTTTTTTTAAAAAAAAAAAAAAATTGCACGTCATATGACCTTCAACGTCTAGTACAGAATAAATTTCTCAGAGATATTTTAGATGCCGACTCATATCGCCTACAATCAATTTTGATTCTACAACCCAATGCTTAGAAAAAAAAAATTGCTGTTATTCACTAAAAAAAGAAATTTGCTCTGGTTCTTCTTGGACTAATCAATTGCAAAAAGTAAACATTCCATTTTACTTTTATATATATATTTATATATATAAGCAGTGTCCATTTAAGCTTGGAATTAGAGTAAAAGATCAAATTTTGGAATAAACATCTCTGGGCAAATTTTAAGAGATTGTGCTTATTGGTACAATTAGACCTTCAAAGATATATATATAAATCTTGCATGTACCAAGGTCAAAAAATTTG
This sequence comes from Betula pendula, assembly GCA_900184695.1. Taxonomy (NCBI): domain Eukaryota; kingdom Viridiplantae; phylum Streptophyta; class Magnoliopsida; order Fagales; family Betulaceae; genus Betula; species Betula pendula. Next base: position 61,867 of record FXXK01001590.1, on the reverse strand, counting down.
TCCACGATATTCTATAATTGGAGCTTTCATAATACCCTAAATAATTGAGAAATGATTTTATACATTTTTTGTATATATCTTGTACATTTTTTTTTTAAAAAAAAACAAATCAACCAATAGATTTATAAGACTCAAATCAACCAACCAGCTGATCTAATAATTAATTTGAAAATAAGATATAAAAAAAAGAGATATATATATATATAACAGGTTTCTAAATAATTTTAGCGCATTCAAACGATAATCAACTAATGCTATAGTCGCGGTGCAGCAACGCACTCGAAATTAAGAAAGAAATCGAATATGTACAGTACTGCAAAGAAATGTGTAGCATGGCCTAGGTTGTTCTTTATTAGAATCTGAACTGTGGTACGAAATTAACATGCACGTTGTGCTTTTAAAATGTGGAGAACCATATAAGTTTCGTTACTGCTACCATCGATTCATTTATAAAACTACGATTGTTAACAAGAAAAAAAAAAAAAATCCCTATTAGTCAAAATCATTAAAAGAACGTGAAATGACAAAAATAACTTAAGTTTAAAAACTAAATTTACTTAAAGGGATAAATAATATAACACCCGAAGAATTTATATATCTTAAATTCATTTATAAAACTCAATGATAATGTTACGAAAACATTGTCATTAAGGTTTTAGAATTGTGTTGTGCAAATATTCACCTAAATAATAGGTACTTCTATTTGTACGTTTTAACTCGCAAGTACACAAAATTAAATAATAGTATAAAAAGCAAATACAAGATCATTCACACGAGGATTTATTAAAATTATGCTTAAAGAGAATTTCTTAAATAGATATCTTTATTTGAAAAGTCTTCGATATTCACCATTAATCATATTCTGTTGGGATAACGACATGTACAATGCTACAAACCATATTGAGATGCTCATTGTTTGTCAATCTAAGGGTATAGGTGTATACTTCAAAAGCCATTGATCTCCCTGAACAATGAGATTAGGCATAAGTGTATACTCTAACTCTTTTCTTTCTCAAAGGATTCAACATAGATGTATACTAAGTTGTTCTTCAAGAAAAGCATAAATCTATAAAAATCGACAACACATGAAGCCTAGAGCATGGTATCTACTCCGATTTTTCATGTTGATCATTTTAAGAAACTGTGATGGGGTTCTTTTGTCATTCTAATAGGCCCATGACTCAGTCATCCAAATTGACCTAAATAACAAATCTATATTACATGCATATGATGATCAAAGGCATTCATGCAAGAAATTCAAGAAAATCAGAAATAATCAATTAAGCATCAAAACATGAATTGTAGCAAAGGAAAATCGAAATCCTAAAGAGACATGTTTATGGCTTCAATCGAACCCTAAATAAAGTATTAGCTACACATAATTCAGATGAAAATCATCCTCATAACAAAATAATAAAGAGAAGAGAAAACCGAAGAACGCTTGAAAACTCCTTAATGCAGCCTCCAATTCCTTTCTCAAAGCTTGTGTGTCTTTTTAGACGAGTTTATGAGTGTATTTATAAAGTTTTAAAGTAACCCTAGTTGATTTTGTGTAGACCACAATTCCAATTCCGCATTGGACTTGGAGATTTTCTTTCATTTTCTGGTTTCTGTCGACTTCACTATTCCAGCGCATGAAGGCACTCGAGCCCCCTGAAATTGCGCTTGTGCCACTTGGTGCTCAAGCCTCTTATGAATGGTGCTCGAACTTCTTCAGCTGGGCTCAAGCCACTCTTTCTTCAGCTTTTCACCAAAATGTCTTCTAAGCTTAGAACTTACTGAAATTGATTGTTTTTCTTCCAAAACCTGAAAAATATAAGAAAACACAAAAACAACACAAAACATCATACTATAACAAAACTAAGGGGCTAACATATGTGACTTAAGGGGTTTGAATGTGAAAAATTCAGTACTTATTATACCCTCAAACTTACATATTACTAGTCCTTTAGCAATACAAAACTGAAAATAAAATAAAACAAAATATAATAATTACTCTACCTTCTCTGTTGTGGGAAATACAATTGCATTTAGCGTATGCAACAAGCCTTTTAAACCCCTAGGCATCCCTAGTTCGACGAGTGAAGTCTTGTGAGAATTTAACAGAAATGCTACCCACAAACATTATGCACAAATCATATTACCCATAAGATTGAATGTAATGCCCCAAAATATTTTAAAACTATTTTTATAAATATTTGACTTTTCCAATTTTTATTAAACATTTAAATAACTTTTTAATTAGAAAATGGAGTCATCAAACGTTCGATCTTGAAAAGTACAAATACAAACTCTGCAAAGCTTGCATAATGCTCAGAATGTGTCAATACGAACATCAAACGTTCAATGCTTTTATAAAATATTCAATGTGCTTTTTTCAGACGTTCGATACTTTCACCAAACGTTTAAAGAAGAACCCTAATTCTCTTATATAAATAGACTAATTGTTCGATATTGATCATCAAAAGTTTAATCATTTCCAACAATGGATTTTTCGTAGGGAATTGGTTTAACACTCCACTCCCTTATAAATACTATCATATTTCCCCTCAAGAACACCCTAGAGCCGATCCAAACCTTTCAAAAAACATTTGATTAAACTTGAGAAAGATTTTCTAGATGAGAGTTCTCATTTGAAGGAAGTCATATTTTTCAAGGGTAATCTCCGAACCCTTATTCTTATTATGTTATATTTTGCTAGTTAAGGTCATGTTTATGCTTTTAAATTATGTCATAATGATTCAATGGCTTTTATGAAGACTTTTCAAGATGTTTCAATAAAAGGAATTTCTTTGTGTTTTACCTCTTTAAAAGTATGTTTTCACGTTCCTTAATGTTGTTTGATGATGATTAGGTAATGTTCTAAGTCTAAGAATAATTGTAGATAGGTGTGACAGAAGTTTTTGGACTTTCATGCATTCTGGACAAGCATCAAACATTCCACTGTTCTTTATAAAGCTTTTGATCTTCAAGGATCAAACGTTCGAAGATGACCAGAAATGCCAAGTTAGAGGTTTTTAAGACAAAGGACACACAATGATTTACAATTAGTAAGGGGTTACGTTCTTAGCATATTGGATTATTTTTCAGTTATCGAGGGTTTTTGCAAAATGTCTGAAGCATCAGATGAAAGCAATCAGGGTATGTGTTTTAACTAAGTAACGAAACTACAATTTTTGAAGTGCGATATATCAGATGATTGAGCACGTTATGTTCAAGCTTACCATTTTTATGATGAGATGCTATTGCTTATATACTCCTTTATTTTTGAAGAAATGAATAATACTTGCATCGTATGACATGGTTACACCGTCTTGTAACGGAATAATGGCCATGGGCTTACCATTATTACGGGTTGATTTTATAGTTAAAAAGAGTTTATGTTATTGAAAGAGCCTTGGATCCAATGGTTTAGTTTGTAACAACGTACGATTCATTGAGTGGGTCACCAATTATAGCTTATCTAGTCAATGTGAACCACCCGAGGTCGAACTCGGTCAGACTGCTAGTATAAGACGGTAGTTGTGCAATGACCAGGGCATCGGGAGTGTACCAGATGTCCTTTCGGACGCGCTAACCCTATTGAGTAAGGGTAATGTCAAATAGACCATATTGTCAAACGTACGACTACTTATATTTATGTAGTATATTTCTTGCATTTAAAAGAAGATGTTTAATTGCCTAGGTTATGCTCCTTCTTTTAAAATTAAAACGCTATTTTTATCAAAGGGCATACACCGGGAGATTAGACATGTCATTTGTGAAAATACCATGTATAATTTATAACTACACTTTTATACCTCACATCTTTCAAAATAACTTGTTTACTAAGTCAACCGAATTACTCAGTTATTTCCTTCTTGTAAAATATTTTGGTATTTTACAAAATCTTTAGGAATTTGATCAGTTTGATAAATGGTTAAAATAGGGAATTCAGACAGTTATCAGTTAATTGTTTGGAATGCCCTATGGACAATATACTCTGGATTATCCTCTCTCCAATGGATAATCTTGTATATAAGATGATTTTCAAGCTAGCGTTTTACATATTTTTCCCTCACAAGGAGAATAGAGGTATTCTTGAGTCTTAATCTAATAATTAAGGCTGTGAGACGAACCATGAATTTAACTACAAGTCAGTTAAATTTTTGAGGCGTTACAGATGGTATCACAGAGCATTGGCTTGACTATCACATAATTGACCTTAAAATAGGAATAACACAATAGGCTTAAATCTTGAAGAGGACATAGCATAGGTGATATGAACCCGCAGGAAGAGAAATCCGTTGAACCCACAATCAATTTGAAAACTCACCCAAGAAAGCAAAACTCAAGTCTATAGATGGAGAATTTAGACCCGTTGAAAACACGTTTCAAGAACCTAGATTATATTAAAATCTAGACCCGTTGAATTCCCGTCTCAAGAACCCAAATTACGAGGAAGAACGCCACAAGGTTGTGATTTACCTTTGATAAGTTCAAAAGTTCAATCAAGAACAAGAGGAGTCAACTCAATTCACAATTAAAATTCAAAATAATGTCTGACCCCTTAAGTGGTGGCTATGAAATGTTTAAATACTCCCTACAAAATAACCCTAGGCCAAAATAATGCCCCTTTCCCAAAATACCCTCAAGTGGAACAATTAAAGTTCTTTTGAAACCCTAATTAATAAAACATAAGAAATATATGGGCCAAACATCCTCAAGCCCATTTATTCTAAACTAATAAAATAANTAAGTGGTGGCTATGAAATGTTTAAATACTCCCTACAAAATAACCCTAGGCCAAAATAATGCCCCTTTCCCAAAATACCCTCAAGTGGAACAATTAAAGTTCTTTTGAAACCCTAATTAATAAAACATAAGAAATATATGGGCCAAACATCCTCAAGCCCATTTATTCTAAACTAATAAAATAAAGCCTTTAATAACAATAGGCCCTATTTTTAAGTCAAGTCTTCCACAGCTTGGATTAAGTGGATCAAGACTGGTTCTCTTTCTTTCAAGCCCATCTTGAGTGTTGGGCTCTTGCTAGTTTCATCCTAAGTGGATTGCATTAATCCTTGCATTGCTTCCCTGATCTTCTTGGCTCTTGGTCTTGTAATTGGCCCATCTGAAACTTGTAAAGGATCTTTAAGAGTAGGCCCACCTTGGTTCCCATCATTTCCCATCTCCTCAAAAGGATTCGACCTCGAATCTTCACCTACATCAAAGGGAGAAAGATCAGAAACATTGAAGGTAGCAGAAATATTATACTCACCTAGAAGATCCACTTTATATGCATTGTCATTAATTTTCTCAAGAATTTGGAAAGGTCCATCTCCTCGGGGATGCAACTTAGTCTTCCTATGAGCTGGGAATCTTTCTTTGCGCATATGAACCCAAACCCAATCTCCTGGTTCAAAGATGACACACCTTCGCCCTTTATTGGCTTGGGAAGCGACCCTTTCATTCTTGTGGGCAATTTGAAGTCGTACCGTCTCATGAAGTGACTTCACCAACTCCGCCTTCTTTTGGCCATCCAAGCTACTCCTACCATCAACAGGTAAAGGTATCAAATCTAACGGAGTAAGCGGATTAAATCCATAAACAATTTCAAAAGGAGAATATGAAATAGTAGTATGCATGGTCCTATTATATGCAAACTCTATAAATGGCAAACAATCCTCTCAAGTTTTTAAATTCTTATGAACAACAATGCGTAAAAGCTGAGTTAAAGTCCTATTTACTACTTCAGTCTGACCATCGGTCTGCGGATGACAAGTAGTGTAAAATAAGAGCTTAGTACCCAATTTTCCCCACAAAACCTTCCAAAAGTAGCTAAGGAATTTAACGTCCCTATCAGAAACAATACTCTTGGGCACACCATGAAGTCACACTATCTCCTTGAAAAACAAGTCAGCTATGTTTGTGGCATCATCTGTTTTATGGCATGGAATGAAATGTGCCATCTTACTAAATCTATCCACAACCACAAAAATAGAATCGCTACCCATTTTTTTGTCCTAGGCAACCCCAAAACAAAGTCCATAGATATATTGACCCATGGCTCACTAGGGACGGGTAAGGGTGTATACAACCCATGTGGCAAAACTTTAGATTTGGCCTTTCTACATGTAATGCATCTGCTACAAATGCGATTGACATCTCGCTTCATCTTAGGCCAAAAGAAATGCTCATGCAAAATATCTAAAGTTTTCTTGACACCAAAGTGCCCCATTAATCCCCCACCATGTGCCTCACGCACCAATAACTCACGCATAGAACAACTTGGCACACAAAGTTTGCTTTCTTTAAACAAGTAACCATCATGCTTGTAAAACTTACCAAATGCCGCCTTATCACATGCCATGTACACATTAGAAAAGTCAGCGTCATCGGCATACTGATCTTTCACATATTCAAACCCAAGCATTTTAGCACTCATAGAAGTAAGAAGTACATACCTCTGGGATAAAGCATCAGCAACAATGTTCTCCTTACCTTGCTTGTAACGGATGACATATGAAAATGTCTCAATGTATTCCATCCAACGAGCATGCCTTTTATTCAACTTACTTGACCCTTGAGATGCTTCAATGATTCATGATCGGTGTGGATCACAAATTCCCTAGTCCATAAGTAGTGCTGCCAAGTCTCCAATGCACGAACAAGAGCATAAAGCTCTTTGTCATAAGTATGGTACTTTAATGAAGCCCCACTTAGCTTCTCACTAAAGAAGGCTATGGGCCGCCTATCCTGCATCAAAACTACTCTAATCCATAAACCTGAGGCATCACATTCAATCTCAAAAGCTTTGTTAAAGTCAGGTAATGCTAGCACAGGTGCAGAGCACAACCGTTCTTTAATGGTGGCAAAAGCATTTTCTTGATTATCCCCCCAATGAAACCCAACATTCTTTTTAATGACTTCAGTGAGTGGTGCAGCAATGGTGCTAAAGTCTTTAACAAAACGCCGATAAAAACTAGCTAAGCCGTGAAAGCTTCTTACCTCAGTGATGCTCCTTGGCGTTGGCCATTCCTTGATGGCCTTGACTTTCTCTTCATCCACTTCAATACCCTTTGTACTAATAACATAACCAAGAAAAACAACTTGTTCCATGCAAAAGGTACATTTCTAAAATTAGCATACAACTTTTCACATCTCAACACATCAAACACATATCTCAAATGCTCAATATGTTCATTTAAGTTCTTGCTGTACACTAGGATATCATCCAAATACACAACCACACACTTACCAATGAACGCACGTAGGACATGGTTCATCAATCTCATGAAAGTACTGGGTGCATTTGTAAGTCCAAATGGCATAACCAACCATTCATAAAGCC
>FXXK01001590.1:36325-51092 GCA_900184695.1 Betula pendula | reverse complement strand
AACCCTAGAACAATGAGAACTAGGATCAAATAGGCAAGAAAAAAAAAAAAAAAAGATAGAATCAAACCTGATTGGAAACTGAGCTCTGATACCAAATGATATGAACCCGCAGGAAGAGAAATCCGTTGAACCCACAATCAATTTGAAAACTCACCCAAGAAAGCCAAACTCAAGTCTATGGATGGAGAATTTAGACCCGTTGAAAACACGTTTCAAGAACCTAGATTATATTAAAATCTAGACCCGTTGAAATCCCGTCTCAAGAACCCAAATTACGAGGAAGAACGCCATAAAGGTTGTGATTTACCTTTGATAAGTTCAAAAGTTCAATCAAGAACAAGAGGAGTAAACTCAACTCACAATTAAAATTCAAAATAATGCTTGCCCCCTTAAGTGGTGGCTATGAGATGTTTAAATACTCCCTACAAAATAACCCTAGGCCAAAATAAGGTCCCTTTTCCAAAATACCCTCAAGTGGAACAATTAAAGTTCTTTTGAAACCCTAATTAATAAAACATAAGAAATATATGGGCCAAACATCCTCAAGCCCATTTATTCTAAACTAATAAAATAAAACCTTTAATAACAATAGGCCCTATTTTTAAGTCAAGTCTTCCACAGCTTGGATCAAGTGGATCAAGGCTGGTTCTCCTTCTTTCAAGCCCATCTTGAGTATTGGGCTCTTGCTAGCTTCATCCCAAGTGGATTGCACTAATCATTGCATTGCTTCCCTGATCTTCTTGGCTCTTGGTCTTGTAATTGGCCCATCTAGAACTTGTAGAGGATCTTTAAGAGTAGGCCCACCTTGGTTCCCATCAATAGGTGTGATAATAGTAGGATGATTGATTGTGGTGTAGGCTATGTAAATAGCCTACCTTGATTGTTAGAGCTTAGAACCGTACTTATTTTATTCCTTGTTCCAGTCAGCGAGCTTTGCTAATTAAGCAAATGATTGACCGCCGCGGAATTGAGAAACCCTTATGGGAATGGCCGGAATAATATGGACCCTATGCGCCGGGGTATAAACCACCCATAGCATCGAAAGATGTTGAGAAATGTGAGGAATTAAGGTCAGAACCTACTGGGAAGAATCTCAAGGTAGCTCCTCCAAAGTGGAAACGCCGCAACGTATCTACTATAAGAGATTTTCCACCTGTTCCTAAGGCATCCCATCCACATCTAAGTATGGAAAGGAGACTTTAGATAGCGGCTCACAGGAGACAAGTTGCTTATGAAGACGTTGCAATGGCACAGGAAGAAATTCGCCTACCGAAGAGTGGGGCGCTATGCAAGGGAACACATCGTCACAAGGAAGCTTTTCTCCTGAGTATTAGGAAGGATCTCGAAGCAATGATCAAAGATGAAGAAGATCCATCAAACGATGACACCAGTGACAACGAAAGAATTTCCAACGCTTAGAATAGCAGTTATATTAGCTAGGGTTGCACACAAGCACAATATAGTTAGGGGTGCATTATGGGTAGAAAGTGCATGATTATATTTTAAATGAACAAGTTAAATTTTCCTGTGTTATTTTGAAAGAAATTCTTGAAATATGATTTACCTTGAAATGAATTTTGTAACTGGTATTTCTGAATTTCTTTTCCTTATATAGTATTATATATATATATATATATATATTATTATATATAGTATATATATAGTACTAGTATATATTGACTTAATGGCCACATCAAACGTTTGAAGCCAGTTATCAAATGTTCGAAGAAAATCTTTAGACGTTTGATCGCAGTCATAAATTTTTGACCTAACATCATCAAACGTTCAATGAAACCTAGAATTCTATAAGTCAGTTTTGAAACGGCCACAATTTCCATCCAAACTCATTTTCTCTCAATTTTGTCTCAACCCAAGTTTTCCCAAAGTGATTTTCGGCCACTTCTCTTGAGTCTTTGAAGATTGAAGTATGAGTCGAAGCGTATTCAAGGACGATGGTACACACTATAGGCAACAAGAGACAAGCTGATACTACTGCGGACTCGGCCGGTCCTTTTACCTGCACTCAACGTCGGAGGGAGGCTTTAGTTGCCCAGGAGGCCGCAGTAGCCCCAGAGATACAAGACAGTCAGCAGCCACTTGAGGCTGAAATAGCAGAATCCTCCACTTCTGGATCCACACCGACAGTAGCCGATTAGGCTTACGTCAAACGCTATTACTCACGAGGTCTGTTAAATGAGCGTGTTGTGGACTTCGTCAACATTGTGAAGGACGACTGATGGGAGCCAAGGTGGGCCTACTCTTAAAGATCCTTTACAAGTTCCAGATGGGCCAATTACAAGACCAAGAGCCAAGAAGATCAAGGAAGCAATGTAAGGATTAGTGCAATCCACTTGGGATGAAACTAGAAAGAGCCCAACACTCAAGATGGGCTTGAAAGAAGGAGAACCAGTCTTGATCCACTTGATCCAAGCTGTGGAAGACTTGACTTAAGATAGGGCCTATTGTTATTGAAGGATTTATTTTATTAGTTTAAAATAAATGGGCTTGAGGAGGTTTGGCCCATATATTTCTTATGTTTTATTAATTAGGATTTCAAAAGAATTTTAATTGTATCCACTTGAGGGTATTTTGGGAAAGGGGCCTTATTTTGGCCTAGGGTTATTTTTGTGGAGAGTATTTAAACATCTCTTGGCCACCACTTAAGGAGGCTAGACATTATTTGAATTTTAATTGTGAGTTGAGTTTACTCCTCTTGTTCTTGATTGAACTCTTGAACTTATCAAAGGTAAATCACAACCTTTGTGGCGTTCTTCCTCATAATTTGGGTTCTTGGGACGGGATTTCAACGGGTCTAGATTTTAATATAATCTAGGTTGTTGAGACGAGTTCTCAAAGGGTCTAAATTCTCCATCCATAGACTTGAGTTTGGCTTTCTTGGGTGAGTTTTCAAATTGATTGTGGGTTCAACAGATTTCTCTTCCTGCATGTTCATATCATTTGGTATCAAAGCTCGGTTTCCAATTAGGTCTGATTCTATCTTTTTTTTTTCCTTGCATATTTGATCCTAGTTCTCATTGTTCTAGGGTTATCCAAAAAAAAAGGTTGCCAAAAATTCATTGTTCTTCTAGGGTTTTTTTTTGCTGCCGTATCACTTATTTTTCTAGGTTTTTGGCTGCCGTATCACTTATTCTTCTAGGGTTTTTGGCTGCCGTATCACTTATTCTCCTAGGGTTTTTAAGTTCTTTGTTAGGGCTTTGTTAATCGCAATTTTCTTTTGATTGTGATCAAATAAGTTGAAAAAAAAAAAGCAAAAAAAAAAAAAATCGTATGGAAAAAAAAATGTAAGGAAAATCCGAAAATTTTCTTGAGCCTCTTAACATTAAAGGGGCTGTGCATCCTTCATTATAATTGGTATCTTGTGTTATAATTACTCTTCTATTTGTATAATTTCTATGATTCTCATGTCGTTTCATTCATTCCGTGTTTCTCTTGTTTCTTGGACTTAATTGCTAGTTGGGATTAAACAAGGTTGCTTTATCTTGATTGAGTTCAATTAGTTCTGAAAGAACTTGAGTGGAAAAACTCTTGAGGTAAAAGGCAAGAGAGTGTGAGATTATTATCGAAAAAAAAAGCCTAGTTAGAGTGAAACACGAGTGGAGTGCCATCATTTGAGTGTAAACACGTAAGGGAGCGTGTGAGGTCTTTTCTTTTTCCGCTAACAATTTTTTTTGCAACACATTACAATGTGTCGCCGCAGTGGCTCATCACCAGAAGGGGTAGCCGATAACCCATTCTTTGTGTTGCAGGCCATGCAACAACAATTTGAGCTGTTGAACTTGGTGATGGGGGAAGTGAGGGATAGGATGGATCAACAAGAAGCAGCGACTAGAAATTTGCAAGGTGGGAGAAATAGGAGGCGACGTGAGCTTAGGGTTGAAAATACATATGAGACTGAAGGAGATGATGAGGATGAGGAAGGCCTAACATCTGAAATTGGGTCGGGTAGACATAGAGGAGTTAGGCGTGAAAGAGGATTTGAGGGGAACCTAGGGGGTCGGGATGGTATCGATAGAGACTTAGGGCGCATCAAAATGAAAATACCATCTTTCCAAGGTAGAACTGACCCTGAGGTTTATCTAGAGTGGGAGAAAAAAATAGAATTGGTATTTGATTGTCATAATTACTCTGAGGAGAAGAAAGTGAAGTTGGCAGTAATTAAGTTCACTGATTATGCTCTTATTTGGTAGGATCAATTAGTAACCAATAGGAGGAGGAATTATGAGAGGCCTGTCGAGACATGGGGAGAGTTGAAAGCTCTCAGGAGGCGGCGATTTGTACCTAGGCACTACTATAGGGACCTTTACCAAAAGCTCCAAAATCTTACACAGGGGTCTACTAGTATGGAGGATTACCATAAGGAGATGGAGGTGGCGATGATTCGGGCTAATGTAGAGGAGGACCGGGAGGCCACCATGGCTAGATTTTTGAGTGGTTTGAATAGAGACATAACTAATGTAGTTGAATTGCAGCATTATGTGGAGATAGAAGACATGGTGCACATGGCTATGAAGGTGGAGAGGCAGTTAAAGAGAAAATGGACAGCAAGGTACACTTTAGTTTCTAGCACTACGTGAAAATCAAAGTGGGATAGGAATGATCCAGCTGAAGCAAAGAAGAAGACCGAACCACCTAAGAGCAAAGATGAGGGACCTAGCAGCAGACCCCAGGTAAAATCTCAACCTTCAAGAAATAGAGATATTAAATGCTTGAAGTGTTTGGGTTCAGGGCACATCGCTTCTCAATGTCCAAATAGGCGAGTGATGATTTTGCGAGACAATGGGGAGGTGATGACTGAGAGTGAAGCTGATAGTGATGGGGTGCCTGAGTTGGTTGATGACAGTGATGATGATGGAGTGGTATACGCCGTGACTGGTGAGTCTCTTGTTGCAAGGCATGCTCTCAATACACACATTAAGGTGGATGATGCAACGCAACAGAGAGAGAACATTTTCCATACTAGATGCCACGTCAACAGCAAGGTATGTAGTATGATCATTGATGGGGGGAGTTGTACTAATGTGGCTAGCGCTACTTTGGTTGAGAAATTGAATTTACCTACCTTATAACACTCTCGACCATACAAATTGCAATGGTTGAATGATTGTGGAGAGGTAAGAGTGGATAGACAAGTGTTAGTTACTTTTTCAATTGGGAAGTATCAGGATGAGGTACTTTGTGATGTTGTGCCTATGCATACTGGCCATATTTTGTTAGGGAGGCCGTGGCAATATGATCGGAGGGTGACACATGATGGGTTCAAGAACATGTACAATTTTGTAAAGGAGGACAAAACAATCAAGCTTGCTCCTTTAACTCCAAGCCAGGTCTATGAGGACCAACTAAAACTGAAAAGTGAGGTTGCTCAAAAAAGAAAGAGTGAAAATGAGAGTGATCAAAAAAGCAAGAGTGAAAAAGAGATTGAGCAAAAAAGAAAGAGTGAGAATGAAAATGAGCAAAAAAGAAAGAGTGAAAACGAAAGTAGAGAAGTGGCTGAGAGTAAAGAAAAAAGAGTGGAGTCATGAGAGAAAAAAGAAAGAGAGTCTGCAGAGAGAAAAGGAAAGACAAAAGTGAGTTTCTATGCAAGAAAGAGTGAGGTTAAGAGGGCTTTCTCTGCAGATCGCCGTATGATTTTTCTTGTCTATAAAGAGTCTTATCTTAATCTTGATGAAACTATCCAGTTTCTTCCTAGTTTGGTTGTTTCTTTGTTGCAGGAGTTTGAGGATGTATTCCCAGAGAAGATGCCTAATGAGTTGCCACCCATTAGAGACATTGAGCACCAGATTGATTTTATATCCGGAGCTGCTATTCTAAACCGACCAGCCTATAGGATTAATCCAGAGGAGACCTAGGAGCTTCAGAGGCAAGTTGAGGATTTGATGAGCAAGGGGTACGTGAGAGAGAGCATGAGCCCATGTGCGGTACCTGTGCTACTTGTGCCAAAGAAGGATGGGACGTGGAGGATGTGCGTTGATTGTAGGGTGGTCAACAATATCACGGTAAAGTATCATCATCCCATTCCTATATTAGATGTTATGCTTGATGAATTGCATAGCTCATGTATTTTCAGTAAAATTGATCTTAAAAGTGGGTACCATCAGATTAGAATAAAAGAGGGTGATGAATGGAAAACTACTTTTAAGACTAAGTATGGGATTTATGAATGGTTGGTTATGCCATTTGGACTTACAAATGCGTCCAGTACTTTCATGAGATTGATGAACCATGTCCTACGTGCATTCATTGACAAGTTTGTGGTTGTGTATTTTGATGATATCCTAGTGTACAGTAAGGACTTAAATGAACATATTGAGCATTTGAGATATGCGTTTGAAGTGTTGAAATGTGAAAAGTTGTATGCTAATTTCAAGAAATGTACATTTTGCATGGAAAGAGTTGTTTTTCTTGGTTATGTTGTTAGTACAAAAGGTATTGAAGTGGATGAAGAGAAAGTCAAGGCCATCAAGGAATGGCCAACGCCAAAGAGCATCACTGAGGTAAGAAGCTTTCACGGCTTAGCTAGCTGTTATCGGCGTTTTGTTAAAGACTTTAGCACCATTGCTGCACCACTCACTGAAGTTATTAAAAAGAATGTTGGGTTTCATTGGGGGGCTAATCAAGAGAATGCTTTTGCTACCATTAAAGAACGGTTGTGCTCTGCACCTGTGCTAGCATTACCAGATTTTAACAAAGCTTTTGAGATTGAATGTGATGCCTCAGGTTTAGGGATTGGAGCAGTTTTGATGCAGGATAGGCGCCCATAGCATTCTTCAGTGAGAAGCTAAGTGGGGCCTCACTAAAGTACCCTACTTATGACAAAGAGCTTTATGCTTTTGTTTGTGCATTAGAGACTTGGCAACACTACTTATGGCCTAGGGAATTTGTGATTCACATTGATCATGAATCATTGAAGCATCTCAAGGGTCAAGGTAAGTTGAATAAAAGGCATGCTCGTTGGATGAAATACATTGAGACATTTCCATATGTCATCCGCTACAAGCAAGGAAAGGAGAACATTGTTGCTGATGCTTTATCCCGGAGGTATGTACTTCTTACTTCTATGAGTGCTAAAATGCTTGGGTTTGAATATGTGAAAGACCTGTATCCCGATGACACTGACTTTTCTAATGTGTACATGGCATGTGATAAGGCGGCATTTGGTAAGTTTTACAAGCATGATGGTTACTTGTTTAAAGAAAGCAAACTTTGTGTGCCAAATTGTTCTATGCATGAGTTATTGGTGTGTGAGGCACATGGTGAGGGATTAATGGGACACTTTGGTATCAAGAAAACTTTAGATATTTTGCATGAACATTACTTTTGGCCTAAGATGAAGCGAGATGTCAATCGCATTTGTGGCAGGTGCATTACATGTAGAAAGGCCAAATCTAAAGTTTTGCCACATGGGTTGTATACACCCTTACCCGTCCCTAGTGAGCCATGGGTCGACTTTGTTTTGGGGTTACCTAGGACAAAAAGGGGTAGAGATTCTATTTTTGTGGTTGTTGATAGATTTAGTAAGATGACACATTTCATTCCATGCCATAAAACCGATGATGCCACAAACATAGCTGACTTGTTTTTCAGGGAGATAGTACGACTCCATGGTGTGCCCAGGAGTATTGTTTCTGATAGGGACATTAAATTCCTTAGCTACTTTTGGAAGGTGTTGTGGGGAAAATTGGGTACTAAGCTCTTATTTTCCACTACTTGCCATCCGCAGACTGATGGTCAGATTGAAGTAGTTAATAGGACTTTAACTCAGCTTTTACACACTGTTGTTCATAAGAATTTAAAAACTTGGGAGGATTGTTTGCCATTTATAGAATTTGCATATAATAGGACCATGCATACTACTACTTCATATTCTCCTTTTGAAATTGGTTATGGATTAATCCGCTTACTCCTTTAGATTTGATGCCTTTACCTGTTGATGGTAGGAGTAGCTTGGATGGCCAAAAGAGGGCAGAATTGGTAAAGTCACTTTATAAGAGGGTACGGCTTCAAATTGCCCAAAAGAATGAAAGGGTTGCTTTCCAAGCCAATAAAGGGCGAAGGCGTGTCATCTTTGAACCAAGAGATTGGGTTTGGGTTTGGGTTCATATGCGCAAAGAAAGATTCCCGGCTCATAGGAGGACTAAGTTGCATCCCTAAGGAGATGGACCTTTCCAAATTTTTGAGAAAATTAATGACAATGCATATAAAGTGGATCTTCCAGGTGAGTATAATGTTTCTGCTACCTTTAATGTTTCTGATCTTTTTCCCTTTGATGTAGGTGAAGATTTGAGGTCGAATCCTTTTGAGGAGTGGGGGAATGATGGGAACCAAGGTGGGCCAACTCTTAAAGATCCTTTACAAGTTCTAAATGGGCCAATTACAAGACCAAGAGCCAAGAAAATCAGGGAAGCAATGCAAGGATTAGTGCAATCCACTTGGGATGAAACTAGCAAGAGCCCAATACTCAAGATGGGCTTGAAAGAAGGAGAACCAGTCTTGATCCACTTGATCCAAGCTGTGGAAGACTTGACTTAAGATAGGGCCTATTGTTATTAAAGGCTTTATTTTATTAGTTTAGAATAAATGGGCTTGAGGATATTTAGCCCATATATTTCTTATGTTTTATTAATTAGAGTTTCAAAAGAACTTTAATTGTATCTACTTGAGGGTATTTTGGGAAAGGGGCCTTATTTTGGCTTGGGGTTATTTTTGTGGGAAGTATTTAAACATCTCTTAGCCGCCACTTAAGGAGGCTAGCCATTATTTGAATTTTAATTGTGAGTTGAGTTTACTCCTCTTGTTCTTGATTGAACTCTTGAACTTATCAAAGGTAAATCACAACCTTTGTGGCATTCTTCCTCGTAATTTGGATTCTTGGGACGGGATTTCAACGGATCTAGATTTTAATATAATCTAGGTTCTTGAGACGAGTTCTCAACGGATCTAAATTCTCCATCCATAGACTTGAGTTTGGCTTTTTTGGGTAAGTTTTCAAATTGATTGTGGGTTCAATGGCTTTCTCTTCCTGCGGGTTCATATCAAGAACCCTAGAATTTTGGAGTGCTATAAGTTTCAGGGATGGACGGAGATGCTCACTAGCCTAGGAGAGGCGTCTGTAGAGCTGGTTCAGGAATTCTACTCAAATGTATATGATTACGGAGATGGATACTTCGTGACCTGGCTTCATGGCCACAAGATTCGAGTGACTACTGAGCTTATCTGCACTCTTACCAGCACTCTGAGGGTGGTAGATTCTCCCTACCCATGGACCTTTAATGATCAGCCGCCTCGACGGGATTTGATCGAGAGTTTTTATAGCAAAGGGCCCCATAATTTATCCTTGAGCACCACTGGGGGGTTCAAGCTTAGCGAGTTGCTTCTTGCTCTCAGGATGACATGCCGGATCCTCAGAAGCCGCATCCACCCAATCAAAAGCAAGGATCCGATCACTCTTGAGTGATCCCTATGCCTCTACGCCATTTGGGCTCAGATTCTGATTGACTTTGGCACCTTTGCCATGGTCCTTATGAAGGGGATTTCTTGCAATAGAAAGAATGTCGTACTCCATTTTGGGGCTTTGATCACTTAGATCGCCGAGTCTTTTGGGATCTCTAAGAAAGGGACAACTATTTGCCACATAAGCTGCCCATCAACTAGAAGTTCTTCTCCACAAGCGACTGCCATGTCATGGGAACCCCATCGATTTTAGTGCCGACACAAGAAGAGCCAGCTGACCATGCGGCAAGATCGACATCTTCTCAGGCTACCCCAATCCTATCTCCATCAGAGGCTCGTATACTAGCTACGATCGATGCATTACAAGGAGATATGCAGACATTACGGCAAAATATGGAGACCCATGTCGCGGCTTGCAAGAAGGCCATTAAGGACCTCACACGGAGCTCAGAGCTGAGCCCGAGACAGCTAGTACAGAGAGGAGGGCTTATCAAGACATAGCCCAGAAGGTCAGGGAACTCCATGAGAAGTTCATCTTAGAGTGATGTGAACCCCATCAAGAATAACGAGGCCCAACAACGAAAGGGAACCCAAGATCGTTCTATGGATAGATTCGAATGGAAGACCTCGACCCGTTGTTTATGATAAACAAGAACCTCGGTATAATGAAGACGCCACAAACGGTGGTGGAAACTCCATTTGATAAGTCGATATGAGCGCCACGGGAAATCCCGATAAGTTCGAGTAGTTCTTCAAAGAATCAAAGAGAATAAACTTCACAAGTTTTATGAATAATCAATGTCTGTCTTTTCTATTGCTTATGCACTTATTTAAAGGGATGAACATTACAAGGAAAAAAAACCATAACATAGAAAACCTAATTAAAGCTGAAAATGGGTGAGGAATAAATCCTTACCTTCCTAAAACACACAAGACATATAAGGCAATAAAGGCTGGATGCCCATCCTCCTAATCAATGCTAAAATAAATCCCTACTTGCCAAAAAAGTGACGCTAAAATAGGAAAGAGCTGGACCCCTAGGGTCATATAGAAGGAAACAAAAGACAACATAAAAGGAAAGAAAGTGGCGCCTAGAATAGCCATGCAATCCGATCCTTCTAGAATAGACCCATAATATTTCTTGCCAATTCTTAGCCTTAACTGGATCCTTCTAAAACTTGAATCAAGGTGACGATTCTTTATTGCCCACGTAAATTATGCTCAATGGGCCTCCACGAATTTGCTTGAGCCCATAACTCTTGGATGAGTCCATTGAGTACATTCTTGAACTTCCTTGCTCGTGCTCTCGTAACCGACCCAATTGGTACTTGAACGAGATCCTTCGAAGTGGTGCCTTGATCTCCATCATTCCCCTCCTCTTGAAAAGGATTTGCCCTCAAATCATCACCTACATCAAAAGGACTAAATCAGTAACATTAAAAGTGGCACTTACATTTTACTCACCAGGTAAATCTAGCTTGTAAGCGTTGTCATTGATATGCTCGAGGACTTGGAAAGGACCGTCTCCTCTTGGGAGCAATTTGGAACGTCTTTTCGCTGGGAATCTTTCTTTTCTCATATGCGGCCAAACCCAATCTCCGGGTTCAAAAACCAGTTTGCGACGTCCCTTGTTGGCTTGTGTGGCATATTGCTCCGTTCTATGCTCAATGTTGAGTCTTTCTTTCTCATGAATCTGCTTCACAAAACCAGCTTTCTTTTTGCCATCTAAATTAATGTGCTCTGTCAAAGGTAAAGGAGATAAATCCAATGGAGTTAAAAGATTAAACCCATACACAATTTTAAATGGCGAAAATTTGATAGCAGAATGAACAGCTCTATTATATGCAAACTCAACATGTGGTAAACATTCTTCCCATATTTTGATGTTCTTTCTAATGATTGCCCTCAATAGAGTAGACAAAGTCCTATTTACTAGTTCAGTTTGACCATCAGTTTGTGGATGACAAGTAGTAGAAAACAATAGCTTAGTACCTAGCTTACACCACAAAGTCTTCCAAAAATAGCTCAAGAACTTAGCATCTCTATCTAAAACAATTGTCCTAGGCATGCTATGTAATCTCACAATCTCTCTAAAGAACAAATCAGCAACATGCAAAGCGTCATCCGTTTTGTGACATGGAATAAAATGTGCCATTTTAGAAAATCTATCCACGACCATAAAAATTGAATCTCTTCCACGTTTAGTCCTAGGCAATCCTAACACAAAATCCATTGAAATATCAATCCAAGGCTCACTAGGAATTGGTAAAGGAGTATACAAACCGTTGGGCTGCACTTTGGATTTAGCTTGCTTACATGTGACACATCTACCACAAATCTGTTCGACATCTCGTTTCATGTGAGGCCAATAGAAATGTTCCTGCAAAATAGCTAAAGTCTTTACAACTCCAAAATGTCCCATTAATCCCCCACCATGTGATTCCTGCACTAATAACTCCCTCATAGAACAATTAGGCACGCATAGCTTATTTTCTCGAAATAGGAATCCATCAAACCTAAAGAACTTACCAGAGGCCGATTTTCTCACAAGCTCGATATTCCTTACAAAATTCGTGGTCTTTAGCATAGAATTCTTTAATGTGTTCAAAACCAAGCAATTTTGCATCAAGTGTGGAGAGTAAGGCATACCTGCGAGAAAGTGCATCGGCGACTACATTCTCCTTACCTTGCTTGTACCGAATGACATATGGAAACGTCTCTATGAATTCCACCCATCGCACATGCCTTTTGTTTACCTTGTGTTGGCCCTTCAAGTGTTTCAAGGACTCATGATCAGTGTGAATCACGAACTCCTTAGGCCATAGGTAGTGCTACCACATCTCTAAAGCCCGAACCAATGCATACAACTCCTTGTCATAAGTTGGGTAGTTTAAGGCTGCCCTGCTGAGTTTCTCACTGAAGTAAGCAATTGGTCGTTCTTCTTGCATAAGAACGGCGCCTATACCAATACCTGAAGCATCACATTCAATTTCAAATGTTTTAGAAAAGTTAGGTAAAGACAACAAAGGTGCGTTAGTCAACTTCTCTTTGATTAAATGAAATGCCTTCTCTTGTTCTTATCCCCACTGAAATCCAATGTTTTTCTTGATCACTTCGGTAAGCGGTGCGGCTAAGCTACTGAAGTCCTTCACGAACCGCCGGTAGAAACTAGCAAGTCCATGAAAACTACGAACATTACCTACACTTGTAGGGCTCGGCCAATCTTGGATTGCATGTACCTTCTCTTGATCAACTTGTATACCTTGTGCACTAACAACAAATCTAAAAAATACAAGCTTATCGGTGTAAAAAGTGAACTTCTTTAAATTAGCAAACAACCTTTCTTTCCTTAGCACATCTAAAACGGATTTCAAATGTACTACATGATCGTCTATGTTTTTGCTATAAATGAGTATATCATCAAAATAGACAACAACAAATCTGCCTATAAATGCACGCAAACAATGGTTCATAAGTCTCATAAAAGTGCTCGGAGCATTAGTCAAACCAAAAAGCATAACTAACCATTCATACAAACCATATTTTGTTTTAAAGGCGGTTTTCCATTCATCTCCTTCTTTTATCCTAATTTGATGATAACCACTTTTTAAGTCAATCTTAGAAAGTATGCAAGAACCATACAGCTCATCTAACATATCATCTAAGCGTGGGATAGGGTGAAGATACTTTACCATTATGTTGTTGATGGCTCGGCAATCAACGCACATTCTCCACGTCCCATCCTTCTTAGGTACAAGTAAGACTGGAACCGCAGATGGGCTCATGCTCTCCCTCACGTGCCCTTTCTCCAACAATTCACTTACCTGCTGTTGAAGCTCCTTTGTCTCCTCGGGATTGCTCCTATAAGCTGGTCGGTTTGGAATGGTTGCACCGGGAACAAAATCAATTTGATGTTCAATCCCTCGGATTGGAGGTAACCCATGTGGTGTTTACTCAGGGAAGACATCCTCGTACAAAAGTTCGTTAGTGTTTAAAAGTTCCTCTTTTTACAAAAGTACAATCATCGGCTAATTTGAGAACATTGCTCGCTTGATCTCACTCACTTTTGCATAGAAATTCTTTTGTTTTCTCTATGATTTTCTCTCAAGGGCCGAACTTTGATTTTCTTTTTCTCTCTCATTTTTCTTGGCCTCTCTCTGATTTTCACTCTTTTTCTTTTGCTCACTCTCTTTCTTTTGATCACTCTCCTTTTGTAATCTCACTTGATTCTCGTATACTTGCTGCGGTGTCAATGGTACAAGAGTGATTGATCGTTGATTAAGTACAAACGAGTACTTGTTCGTAAAGCCATCATGCTTCACCTGCCTATCGAACTGCCATGGACGCCCTAGTAATAAGTGTCCCGCTTGCATCGGTACTACATCACACAACACTTCATCTTCGTATTTATCGATTCGAAATGCAACTAACACTTGCTTGTTCACCCTTATCTCACCACTATCATTTAGCCATTGCAACTTGTACGGTCTAGGGTGCTTTACCATAGGCAATCCCAATTTCTCTACCATAATTGTGCTTGCAACATTAGTACAACTACCACCATCAATAATCACACTACATACCTTGTCTTTAACGTAGCACCTAGTGTGAAAGATATTCTCCCGCTATACTTCATCAACTCCTTCTGCTTGCAAGCTCAATGCTCTCCTCGCCACCAATGTCAATGCGTTAGGGGCTAAATACTCCTCCTCGGAAACATCCTCCAATGGCGGCATGTCGTCGGTGTCGGAATCTTCATCATCGGTCACAATTTCACCATTGGCTTGCAACACCATGACTTGCTTGTTTGGACATTGACTTGCTATGTGGCCCCTGCCTTGACATCTAAAACATTTAATATCACGATTCCTAGAGGTAGAGGCTTCGGTTTTACCTTGAGGAACGTGGCTGGTGGTCGCGGACTTGGGCTCAGGTTTGGGCGTTTGTGACTTGTCCAGCGGCTTGGCATGACTTGATTTCCAAGAGGTAGAACTAAAGTTATGGCCTGCACGTGTCCCACTCCCTCTCTTGAGTTGTTGTTCCACTTTGATAGTCATATGCACCATATCTTCCAATTACATATAATGCTGCATCTCTACCTTATCATGGATCTCCCGATTTAAGCCAAGTAAAAATCTAGCAATTGTAGCCTCCCGATCCTCCTCTACATTAGCGCGGATCATAGCAATCTCCATTTCCTTGTAGTAATCCTCTATGCTTCGACTCCCTTGTCTAAGATCTTGTAGCTTTTTGTACAACTCTCGGTAGTAGTTAACTTGGAACGAACCGCTTTCTC
>FXXK01001590.1:0-34807 GCA_900184695.1 Betula pendula | reverse complement strand
TTTCTTTCTTTTCCTTTCTTTTTTTTTTTTGTGATTAGCAACTAGCTTTTGAGAATAATGAAATAAGATTTCGAAATAACTAAGAGATGTGAGACCCAACCAATAGTTTAGACATCAACAAGAACAAACAAAGATTGAACAGATAGGATAAAGAAAATTCGGCTAAGAAGAGATAAATGATGTGGACGGCTAAAGAAGAAACAAAGGAATGAAAGATGTTAAAGGATAGGCAAACCTAAACTAGAAACCGTTCTCTGATACCAAATGATGTGAACCCCGTCAAGAATAACGAGACCAAACAACAAAAGAGAACCCAAGATCGTTCTATGGACAGATTCGATTGGAAGACCTCGACCTGTTGTTTATGATAAATACGAACCTCGATATAATGAAGACGCCACAAACGGTGGTGGAAACTCCGTTTGATAAGTCGAGATGAGTGCCACAGAAAATCCCGATAAGTTCGAGTAGTTCTTCAAAGAACCAAAGAGAATAAACCTCACAAGTTTTATGAATAATCAATGTTTATCGTTTCCATTGCTTATGTACCTATTTAAAGGGCTGAACATTACAAGGAAAAAAAACCGTAACATAGAAAACCTAATTAAAACTGAAAATGGGTGAGGAATAAATCCTTACCTTCCTAAAACACACAAGACATATAAGGCAATAAAGGCTGGATTCCCATCCTCCTAATCAATGCTAAAATAAATCCCTACTTGCCAAAAAAGAGACGCTAAAATAGGAAAGAAGAGCTAGACCCCTAGAGTCATATAGAAGGAAACAAAAGACAACATAAAAGGAAAGAAAGTGGCGCCTAGAATAGCCATGCAATCCGATCCTTCTAGAATAGACCCAAAATATTTCTTGCCAATTCTTAGCCTTGACCGGATCCTTCTAGAACTTGAATCAAGGTGACGATTCTTTGTTGCCCACGTGGATCATGCTCAATGGGCCTCCACGAATTTGCTTGAGCCCATAACTCTTGGATGAGTCCGTTGAGTACATCCTTGAACTTCCTTGCTCGTGCTCTCGTAACCGGCCCAATTGATACTTAAACGAGATCCTTCGAAGCGGTGCCTTGATCTCCATCATAGAGGAGATAGAGGACCTGGCCAACATACTTGGTTGGGATGAGATGGTCCAAGAGTTTAGAGCAGACGTAGCTAGGGATAGGCGATGGAGCTGGACCTAGCCAAGGGATAGGCGATGGAGATGGACCTAGTCAGGGAGCAGGCAGTGGAGTTGGACCTTGAGGCATTTTTTTGTTTTATTTGTTAGTAGTAGTTTTGCATATACTTTTATTTTGTATGATATTTAGTCATAGGCATGGGCTATGATTTATTTTGATGATGTTACTTTATTTATCTTGGATGCTTACCTTATGACTTTTCCCTTTAAAAAGTTTTAATATATATATATATTATATATTATATATATATAAATATATATATCTGTTTCATTTTGTTAAGAAAATTTGCAATTATATGAAAGATTATTTTTAGTTTTTTATTTTTTTGCAAAGCTAAATTTCGAGGACGAAATTTTTATAAGGTTGGGTGGATGTAATGCCCCAAAATATTTAAAAACTATTTTTATAAATATTTTAACTTTTTCAATTTTTATTAAACATTTAAATAACTTTTTAATTAGAAAATGCAGTTATCAAACGTTCGATCTTGGAAGGTACAGACACAAACTCTGCAAAGCCTACGCAATGCTCAGATGTGTCAATACGAACATCAAACGTTCGATACTTTTAAGGAATGTTCGATGTACTTTTTTCAGACGTTCGATACTTTCACCAGATGTTTGAAGAAAAACCCTAATTCTCTGATATAAATAGACTAAATATTCAATATTGATCATCAAATGTTCAATCATTTTCAAAATTGGATTTTTTCTAGAGAATTGGTTTAACACTCCACTCCCCTATAAATACCTACAATATTTCCTTTCAGGAACACCCTAGAGCCAATCCAAACCCTTCTAAACACATTTGATTAACCTTGAGAAGAATTTTCTAGAGGAGAGTTCTCATTTGAAGGAAGTTATATTTTTCAAGGGTAATCTCCGAACCCTTACTCTTATTATGTTATATTTTGCTAGTTAAGGTCATGTTTATGCTTTTAAATTATGTCATAATGATTCAAGGGCTTTTATGAAGACTTTTCCAAGATGTTTTAATAAAAAGAATTTCTTTGTGTTTTACATTTTTTAAAAGTATGTTTTTACGTTCCATAATGTTGTTCGATGTTGATTAGGTGATGTTCTAAGTCTAAGAATAATTGTAGATATGTTTGATATGATTTTTTGGACTTTTATCCATTTTGGACAAGCATCAAATGTTCTACTATTCTTTATCAAACGTAGGATCAAAAGTTTGATAGTCGTGTCAAACGTTCAATGATGACCAGAAATGCCAAGTTAGAGGTTTTTAAGTCAAAGGACACACAATGATTTACAATTAGTAAGGAATTATGTTCTTAGCATGTTGTTAGGTTATTTTTCAGTTATTGAGGGATTTTGCAAAATGTTTGAAGCATCGGATGAGAGCAATCAAGGTAAGTGTTTTAACTGAGTAATGAAACTGCGATTTTTGAAGTGTGATATGTCAGATGACTGAGCACATTATGTTCAAGCTTACCATTTTTATAATGAGATGCTATTTGCTTATATACTCCTTTATTTTTTAATAGATGAATAATACTTGCATCGTATGACATAGTTGCACCGTCTTGTAACAGAATAATGGTCATGGGCTTACCATTATTATGGGTTGATTCTATTGTCAAAAAACGTTTATGTTATTGAGAGGGCTTTGGATCTAATGGTTTAATTTGTGACAGTGCACCATTCATTGAGTAGGTCATCACTTACGGCTTAGCTAGTCAGTATGGGTCACCCGAGGTCGGACTCGGTAGGACTGCTAGTATAAGACAGTAGTTGTGCAATGATCGAGGCACCCTGTGGCAACTCGATTTCATCACATTTTTTTTAAATCAAACTGAATGGTCATAGAGGCTCATGTAAAGCCCACATCATTAACTCATAATCTGAGCATATCACATCAAAGTTGATAACATACACGCAGGAAAAATACACAACTTGTGAGAGAAACATAACTTGGAGCTGACATAAACTATATATAACAGTTGTGTACAACAACTATACAACAAAATAATGGCTAACAAAAAGCCACATACAGCTTAGCCAAATACATCAACCTGTTTAAATAATACAATACATTGATATAACAAAAGCTAGACTACAATAAGAGTCTATACAAAATATCCAATGGGCATACATCGCCCTCAGACATAATAGCCCAAGTAGACAGCCATTGGATCTTCATCAAGATCCACTGTACCTGCAACAATAGCATTATCTATGTAATCATAGAGGTCATCCATGATTACATAGGGGAAGAAAAGGAGAAATGGTGAGTTAATAGTTTATAAAGAATGAAGACTTCCCCGATGATTTTCGCAATGAGCCAAACTTTTATTTATGCAATTGTTCACATTATCAACTACTCAACTTCATAAAAATATTACAATTTCATTAATCAAACTTGGTATAATTGATGAAGTAAACAATACATTCATAAAGCATTTTGAATCATTATATATATAGCTGTGAATGTATGCATATGCTTCAAAATACGTTTGGAAACATATACATATAAACCATCTAATGCATATCTTGTACATAATAAAAGTCCATAAAACGTCATATGCAATCTAGCTGTAAACATATACATATGTTCTTTCTCATTGAGAATCTTATGCATACCAATACATAGTATGAAATACCTCTTAAACCAATACACATAGATCATCAGTAATAATACAATGCATCCTTTAATCTTGCACTTTCCTTTACTTTTATAATGTGTAAAGCATGCTTAACGGACTCAGCCCAAGCAACTGTACACACCGGCCTCAGGGACAACTCCCTAGCCTCGCGCATAACGGGCCCAGCCCTAGCACTTGTGCGTAACGGGCCCAGCTTTAGCACCTTTCATAACTTTCTTTACTTTCATCATAATGGGTCCAGCCCTCTTCTTTAACTTTTATTTTATGGGCCTAGCCCTTTTCTTTATCTCTTGAATATTAGCCCACGTTCATGCTCACACATCAATGCACATGCTCATGTCAATGCACTTACAAATCTCAACAACTGAAATTAAATCAATTCTCATTCATCATAAGTCAAAATCTCAAAGCACAAAGTATCAATAATGATAGTATATTTTTCATATCTTAACACTTTCAAAATCACAACAACAATATCAATCATATCTCATCAAATATTTCATAAAACATTTAAAGTATCAAGTAATAATAAATCATTCTCAAACAACATATGAATGGCTTGACCTTTCCATAGCTTTAAACAATCTTTAAAAGCATTAAAATTCTATTCTTTCTCAACTTGTTTATTATTTTGAAAACATCTAAAATCATTTATAAAATCATTCAAAAACATAAAACGTAATTCGTCCTCAGTGAGTAAAGATTACTCACCTCAATCATTTGATGCTTATTAGATACCAACACAATCTCTAAATCACAAGAAGCTGCAATATCACATTGCATGCAAATCTTAGACACAATCTATAACTTAAAACTTAATCAACAAGTGCTTATAATCTCATCAGCAGTTAACCCATAATACCCAAGGCTTAATGGAAGTCATAACATGATTCCATAAGCTACTAGAGTTTATCCATGGCAATTTATTAGGGATTAACATGCTACATAACAAAACTTAACTAAAATCACAAAGTTAACTTAATACTTACCACAATGAACGAAGACCCAGATGAAAGAACTTTGATTCAATGTTTGAACTCCATAAATGTGACAAAACCCTAGACAAATAATCAAGATTAAGCAACATGCAAGTGGTGTTTAGCTTAATCTTGAGAAAATAGACTTAAGTTTTAGAATTTACCTCAAACGATCGGTGGAAACGATAATCTAACACCGGGGAATGCATTACTGGTGTTAGAAATCACAACCCAAGCCTTAAAAGATCACTCTCTTAAGGTTTAGAGCAAACCTCAGGAGAGAGTAAAGAGCTCCAATTCGTTCTAGTTAAAAAAAAAATGAGAAAATGAGTTAAAAAATTCGTGTTTCAGCCTTTGTATATTGCATTACTGTTCACAGCA
Source organism: Betula pendula (assembly GCA_900184695.1). Classification (NCBI taxonomy): domain Eukaryota; kingdom Viridiplantae; phylum Streptophyta; class Magnoliopsida; order Fagales; family Betulaceae; genus Betula; species Betula pendula. The sequence goes on along the minus strand of FXXK01001590.1, from coordinate 29,631 downwards.
TCTGGACCTATTTGCGGACGGGCTGCAAACGGAACCTACTATCTGAGAGGCAGCAAGGTTCGTCCGGACGCAACTGCAGACGAGCTGTGGACAACGCTTCCAGGCTGATTTGACCCCCAAAACGATAGAATTGGAAAAAGTACTAAACTAAAAAGTTGTAGAATTTTGAGTTATCTTTCCAATGACATAAAGTTTGCCTCAATTAGAGCTCTGAGTCAAAAGTTATGATTATTTTACTCCAGATAGGTCAGTCTGAAATTACTGATTCTAGTGAAATAACCTCTTGAAACACTTTCTGCGGACGATACAGATTTTACCACCAAAACGACGGAATTGTAAATTTTTTTAAACTACAAAGTTGTAGTATTTTGAGTTAGCTTTCCAATGACATAAATTTTGTTTCAATTGGAGTTTTGGAGTAAAAGGTTATGAGCATTGTACTTCAGTATGGTCAATCTGAAATTATGGATTCGAATGGAAAATCACTAAAATAACTTTTTACTATTGGTTATCATTTTCACTTAGTCATTTGTATATTAAGTTTGTAAAATCCTTTAATCATATCTTGAGTATAACATCCCTCCCTCATGAAAATTTCATCCTCGAAATTGTATCCATCATATCATCATGTGAACATACATCTCAAGTTCATTTCATATGACATAAAGAATACATGTACTCATGTAAATGAAACATACTTGATCATGTGAACAGGTGCGGATATTGATTTCGCATATCCAACTCGAGCTCCCATGAAGCTTCTTCAACACTATGATTTCTCCATAACACCTTCACAAGAGGGATGGTTTTAGTCCTCAACTACTGTTCTTGTGATCTAGAATATGAATTGGTTGTTCTACATATGTTAAATTTGGTTGAATATCCAGCGGTTCATAACTAATAACACGTTGTGGATTATGCACACACTTTCGTAGCTACGATACATGAAACACATTGTGAATATTAGCCAATTTAGGTGGCAGCTCAACACGTTAAGCTACGGGGCCAACGGTACTAACAACCCGAAAAGGTCCAACATCAACACAACACAACCTCAATCCTTTGATACTTATTGGACACCAACACAACCTCTAAACCACAAGAAACTCCAATATCACATTGCATACAAATCTTAGAGACAATCTATAACTCAAAACTTAATCAACAAGTGCTTATAACCTCATAAGCCTTAACCCATAATATTCAAGGCTTAATGAAACTCATAACATGATTCCATAAGCCACTAGAGTTAATCCATGGCAATTTACAATGGATTAACATGCTACATTGTAACTTTGAGTAAAATCACAAAGCTAAACTTAGACACTTACCACAATGAACGAAGAGCCGGTCGAAGGAACTTTGATCAAATGCTTGAACTCCTCAAATGTTACAAAACCCTAGGCAAATAATCAAGATTAAGCAACATGCAAGTGGTGTTTAGCTCAATCTTGAGAAAATAGACTATGGTTTGAAAATTTACTTCAAACGATTGGTAGAAACGACGATCTAACACCAAGGAATGCGTTGCCGATGTTAGAAAACGCAAGCCGAGCCTCAAAATGTAGTTCTCTTAAGGTTTGGGGAAAACCCTAGGAGAGAGGAGAGAGCTCAGGGTCGTTCCAACTTAGAAAATGTGAGAAATGAGCTGGAAAAACGCACTCAACCTATTTATACTCATCATACTGTTCATAGTCATTTTGACCATATATGGATCTTCCGGATGAAAATGCACATGGTCCGTCCGGACCATACTGCGGACGAGATGCAGATGGTCGCAAATGAGTGACTAGTAGTGAGGGACCGTTCGAATGACACTGCGGACGATTGCAAAAAAGGCATCGTCTGGACTCTACAGCAGATGATGTGCAGGCGGTTGCTACTGATTGAACAATAGCATACACCGTCCAGACGCTATTGTAGACGACTTACTGGCGGTTACTACTGCCTGAACCGTAGCATACACCGTCCAGACAGCAGCAGACGAAACTGAAAACGACCAACACTAGGCAACATCCGTCCAGACTACAACATCACCGTCCGGATGCCCAATGTGAAAAGATTATTTTTAAGGTTTTCTTGATGTGTTTCTGAAGTGATTTCATAATTCCTTAAAATTCTTGGGCATAACATCCCTCCCTCCTTATAAAAATTTCGTCCTTGAAATTGCTTATACACACACATACTCATACAAGCAATTCAAAACTCATTTCATGTGACATGAAATATACATGAGCTCATATAGGAGAAATATACCTGATCACATGAACAAGTGCAAATATTGAGTTCGCATATCCGATTCGAGCTCCCATGAAGCTTCCTCGACATCGTGATTCCTCCATAAAATCTTCAGAAGAGGGATGACTTTAGTCCTCAACAGTTGTTCTTTGCGATCCAATATCTAAACCGGCTGCTCTTTGTAAGTCAACTTCGGTTGAATATCCAGTGGTTCATAATTAATAACATGTTGTGGATCATGCACGCACTTTCGTAGTTGCGATACGTGAAAAACATTGTGAATATTAGCCAATTCGGGTGGTAATTCGACTTGATAAGCTACAGGGCCAACAGTGCCTATAACACGAAAAGGTCCGACATAGCGTGGACTGAGCTTTCTTTTCTTGCCAAAATGGACCACACCACGCATAGGCGATACTTTAGGACACACAAGGTCCTCAACATCGAATTCCAGCTTGCGGCAGTATTTATCCGTGTAACTTTTCTGTCTAGTTTGAACTGTGAACATTCGCTTTCGAATAATTGCAACCTTCTCTTTTGTGTCTTGTATCATTTCTGGCCTGAGTATTTATCGTTCACCAACATCACCCAATGCAAAGGCGATCTGCATTTTCTTCCGTATAGAGCTTCATAAGGCACCATACCAATTGTAGCTTAATAGCTATTGTTGTAAGCGAACTCAACTAAAGGAAAATATTGTATCCAATTACCTTTAAAATCAAGCACATACAACCGTAACATATCTTCAACAGTCTGAATTGTTCTTTCGGATTGCCCATTGATTTGTGGATGATATGCCGTGCTAAAACACAACTTGGTTCCCATTGCATCTTGTAGTCTCTTCCAAAACTTAGATGTGAACCGAGCATCACGGTCCGAAACAGTAAAAGCTGGTATTCCATGGAGTCTGACAATCTCCCGAACATACATGCTCGCAAGCTTTTCTATCGAATCTGTGATCTTGAGCAGTTGAAAATGAGCACTTTTTATAAGCCTATCAATAATCACCCATATTGCATCTTGACCACTAGGTGCCTTGGGCAAACCAACAACAAAATCCATAGCAACTTGATCCTATTTCCACATAGGTACTTCCAATGGTTGAAGTTGCCCAGTAGGACACTGATGTTCAGCTTTCACAAGCTGACACAAAGGACACCGTGCCACATATTCTGCAATAGAACACTTCAGCCCACTCCACCAGAACTTCTTCTTCAAGTCTTGATACATCTTCGTATTACCCAAATGGATAGTGTACTTCGATTGATGTGCTTCGTCAAGGATTTCATTCTTCAATTCATTATCATTAGGCACTACAATTCTCCCATCCTTGGTCTTCAGAATCCCATCAGAGGTGACATGAAATCTTGAAGTCTCATCGTCTTTGGCTTCATCAATTATTTTTTGTAACTCTTAAGTCATTATCTTGTGCTTGCTTGATCTTTAACTTCGACAATGGTTGAACAACCATGGCTGCCATAATAGGTGATTTCTCCACCAATACTTTGTCAATCTGTACAATGGCAAACTATTGTGCCAACAGATCAATATCCAACGTCGGCTCATTTTCAGCACTACAAGACTTTCTACTCAAAGCATCAGCCACCACATTGGCTTTATCAGGATGGTAAAACATCTCACTATCATAATCTTTTATCAGTTCTAGCCATCTTCGCGGTCTGAAAACCTTACTCCTCAAATACTCTGTCACTCACAAGGTTGCCACACCCTACCATCCTCAGACAAGTGGCCAGGTGGAATTATCCAACAGGGAGATTAAGCGTATATTAGAGAAAACGGTTAGGTTGGATCGCAAGGATTGGTCGTTGCGACTTAATGATGCATTATGGGTATACCGTACAGCATTTAAAACACCCATTGGCATATCACCATACCGGTTGGTTTATGGCAAAGCGTTCTATCTCCCTGTTGAACTAGAGCACAAGGCTTGGTGGGCCATAAGGACTTTTAATTTTGATATGAAATCAGCTGGGTCTCACCGAAGACTACAATTGAGCGAGCTTGAAGAGCTGTGTAACGACGCTTATGAGAGTGCACGGGTGTATAAGGACAAAACAAAGGCATTTCATGATAAACACATCTGACCCAAAAACTTTCATCCTGGACCAGAAAGTATGACTGTACAATTCCAAACTTAGCCTATTTCCTAGTAAGCTCCTCGTGACGACACTTATCCACTTAACTTTTCTGACGACTCTGGGCTGTAAGCATTCGCTTTCAAATAATTGCAGCTTTATCTCTCGTATCTTGAATCACTTCTGGTCCAAGTACATGTTTATCACCAACCGCATCCCAATACAATGGAGATCTACACTTTCTACCATACAAAATTCATAAGAGCTGTGTAACGACGCTTATGAGAGTGCACAGGTGTATAAGGACAAAACAAAGGCATTTCATGATAAACACATCTGACCCAAAACTTTCATCTTGGACCAGAAAGTAGGACTGTACAATTCCAAACTTAGCCTATTTCCTAGTAAGCTCCGATCGAGATGGGATGACCCATTCATTGTTGTATCAATCTCCCCTCACAAAGCAATTGAGTTAAAAAGTCCGAAGAGTGGCCAATTTTTCAAGGTCAACCGTCAGAGGTTGAAACCCTACATTCGGGATGCGGAACATATTGATGATATGGAATCTATCGATTTGATAGATCCCATCTATTTGGATTGATACATATATTTTTATGTATTTATTTTAATTGCTATTCTTTTCATTCTTTATTTTATTTTTATTTTTACACTTAGAGTAATTCTGAGAGCTGGCGATCAAGCGCCATAACTTAGGGATCGATCGCCAAATTCTAGCGATGGAGCGCTAGAATTGGGTGATCGAGTGTCATCAGGTTAGCAGGTCACGTGACCTGTTTTAAAACCCCCATTCCTCCTTAATTCCCTTCATTCTTTATTTTCTCCGCACGATACCAATTCGCCCCCTTCTCTGACCTAACTGGTTTTTGGAGGTAGTTTCTCTCTTTTTCTTTCATTTTAACTTATAATCTTATTATTTTTTGTATCAAATCTCTTCCCCAACCCTTTTCTCTCATTCCCATCCAATTAAAGTGCAAAACTGTTTCCTTGTTTGCACTTTTCTGTTCGGCACGGCAGGTGTTCGACGAAATTCCCTAAAGAATTCCAGCCATGGCTAGCTCCCCTCATTCCTCTGATCGGGCACCTGTTGATGATAGCCCTTTCATCAACCATGCGTGGCAGCATTTTGAGCTCAGCCCCGAGACTAAATTCGACATTATGGGAGCTTTTCGGGAAATCGAAGATGTGAAGTGGCTGAGGAAGCAATTCCGAAAGTGGCAATTAATGCCACTCCTCCAGCCAGTGTACCATTTGTACCACCCGAGGTTTGTCCATCTATTCTACCAGAATCTGACGTTTGATGTGGACCAACCCGGGGTTTTGTCTTCAACAATCCATGGGATTGAATTTCAAGTCACAGTTGGAGACATAGAGGAAGCACTTGGCTGCCCACATGCTTGCCCCTCTCCGCGCTACACTGAGCCACCAGAATTTGATGTGCACATGATTATGCAAGACATGTGCGACGGAGTGTATGCAGACAAGAAGAATAACTATACCAGCAAGGAAAAGTTGCCTTCGAGACTGTGGTTGGTAGACACAGTCCTCAAGAAAAATGCGTGTCCAATGGGACACAAAATTCAGCGGACTGGTGAGTTTCTCGCAGCCCTTTATGCTTTTTATAGAAAACATTGGTTCTCAGCACCACAGCTCATTTGGGGCCAAATGCATAAGTGCTAGGACGATTATGTTAACAAAAGGATAGGAGACAACTCAACCCTACCTTTCCTTTACCTGGTCACCAAGGGCTTTGAGATTCAGGCCACGAACAATGTGGCAAATAAAGTCCAAGTTTTTGGATTGCCCCAATGGAATAGAAGCATCTCTCACATGAAGCCACAAGCTCCCGCTCCTGCACAAGATGTAGAGATGGAAGAGGCAATTGCTGAGATGGCTGAAGGAGAGTCATCAATTCGTCCCGAGGAGAGAATTCAACTTTCACATTCAGAGTACGAACCGCTGCGAGTTGACTTAGAGAAGATACACCAAAGGCAAACCGAGTTTGGGGATACACTATAGTCTTTTGGAGCGACACTTCAGGAGAACCTGAGTCGTCTCCCACCTGCACCACTTGTTCCATGAGTTTCATTTATTATTGTATTTTTTTTTTTTTGCTTTGGACTTTCAATTTTGATAACATTGTTGAATTTTGGGAACATTGCTATGTTTATCCAACAATGTATTGTTATTGCCATTTTATTAAAGGACAGGTGTTTTGTGATTCAATTTGGGAAGAACATAAATTAGCTACAAACTGGTTTGTAGCTAATGGCTACAAACCGGTCTAATAAAATGACACGTGTACTCAAATATGTGCCTCTCACATGTGAGTTTTAATGAATTTTAACGGTGTCAACTCTTCTTCTCCTTCTAATGTTTCTCCTTCTTCTAACCTAATATTACTCTATCAAATCAGCCGTATTGATACATAGGNGGTGTCAACTCTTCTTCTCCTTCTAATGTTTCTCCTTCTTCTAACCTAATATTACTCTATCAAATCAGCCGTATTGATACATAGGAAAAAAAAAAATTTTCCTTTTTAAGGGAATCTAAAAAAATTGAAATACCGAATTTTTTTTTCTTCTACATTATGAGCACCGCCGTGCACACAACCAACCAGTTGTTTTCAAGTAGATTTTCAATTTTCATTTTTATTTTTATTGTTCAATTTTCAATTTTCAAATTAAGAAGAAAAAAGAAGATTTTTATTTTAATTTACTGTTCAATTTTCATTACGGTGGTGCTCATAATGCAAAAGAAAAAAAAAATTCATTTATATTGTTTTTAAGTATTTAAATTTTTTGAGATTCCCTAAAAAAGGAAAAAAAAATTGTTAGAAGAATAAAAAACATTAGAAAGAAAATAAGAGTTAACACAGTTAAAGCTCATTAAAACTCACATGTGGAATGCACATGTTTGGGAATATGAGATTTATTTTGTCTTCTTTTTTATTTAATTCATAATTGTTGTTAATATTCATGCTTGTTTCATTCATTCGTATTTTATTTTTATTTTTATTCTCTTACGTTTTAGTTTTGTTTTTCAGAATGAGTGTTCATGAATCCATGTTTGGGGGTATGCAAAGAGCCATACCTCCCCAATGAAGTTTTCCTTTATCCTAGTTTTTGTATTCATTGTATATACACATTGGGGACAATGTGTGATATAAGTTTAGGGGTATGGATAGACACTTGTTTACTTATTCATAAATTTGTTGAAAAAAAAAAAACAAAATTTATTTTCTTCTTTGTAAATACATGTTCATATTATTCCTTAGAATTGTGTTGCTATTTATATTTTGATTTACACTTCATTGGTAAGCTTAAGATAATGAACACATGATCATGCATTTAGGAATTCTAAATCTTTTTACTTACTCTTGGCTTTTGAGAATTCATTTGTTTCACCTTGAAATATCATGAACACATTAGCACATAATTTATGAGGTATGAGCCTTAATGACAACATGTTTGTTTTCAATACTTCTGATGCAATTGGAAAACTTGTTAGATGGATAACCTGGGCAATAAAAAAAAAATGATGATACAGCTAATTTGTCTTTGTAGCCTAGTTGACTTGAGTATATAAGCCCTTAGAGATGTCTCTACATCTAGTGCCCTAAAGCCATTTGGTTTGAGAGTCATTGGCCTAACACTTAATATCTATGTAAATATAACAAAAGGTCGGTAAGTATTAACCATGCCCTAGTTGTTTCATCTGATGAGGAATTTCAATGAATTTTAAGGTATTGAGCCATTTGTGTTAAAAATTATTTTGAAGCCTCATAGCTATGTGCTGATATCACTTTACACCAATTGGTGCATATTTGGAATCTCAGCTAGCCATCTGTAAGTAATCATATTTTGTAAATCCTGAGTTGTTTTGAAAATAAAGTTTATTAGTTTAAGCTTACTACTGACATGTGAACCATGATTCTTGTGATACTGCATTCTTTGTAATAATATGATCTTGTACAATGTTTGTGGATAACATTTCTGTTAAACCCTCACAAGACTTCACTCGTCCGCTAGGGATGCCTAGGGGTTTAAAAGGTCTGTTGCATATGCTAAATGCAATCGTGTTTCCCATGAAAGAGGAGGTAGAGTAGTTGTTTATATTTGTTTCATTTTATTTTTAGTTTTGTAATGCTAAGGGACCAGCATTATGTAAGTTTAAGGGTGCGATAAGTGTTGAATGTTACACATTCAAACTCCCTAACTCGCATATGTTAAAGCCTTAGTTTGTATTGTAATATAATATTTTGTTGTGTTTTAGTGTTTTGTCTTATTTTTAGGTCCTAATGGAAAACACAAGCAAATCATTGACATTAGGCTTAAAGATAAATCAAGAGAAGTTGAAGTGCTGAAGAAGTGGTAGGGGATCGAGCACCAGCAGTCTGGCGATCGAGCGCCCAATTCTAGGGATTAAGCGCTGTCAAAGATTCTAGACCTGAAAGATTTTTACCTTCTTCTTATCTTGTACAAAGATCTAAAGCTCTCCCCCTCTATAAAATGGAATACATCCAAGAGTTTGAGAGAGTTCAGATTTTGTAACTTTAGTTTCATTTTTTAGCTTAGTTTCATTTTATTTTCTTCCTTAGAAAGTGGGTAAAACTCGACCCATAGCACCAAATCTCCTTAGGAAATGGGTTTCTCCAATCCCATTGAGATTCCCAAATCTTTCATGAAGAAGTAAACCCTTTGTAGGGTTTGATGTAGTTATGTCCAAAGTGCTATGAATTGATTGTTTTTAGCTAAGATTTTATGCATTTGGTATAATGATTATATAAGCCTAAAGATTGATCTTCATGATATACCATTTGAGATAAAAACTTTTTTCTTGTCTATGAGAAACTCTTTTTATTCTTGAATGAATTCTATGTTTTCATTGTCTTTGATTGAGGAAACATAGGCTTTGCAATGATGCTTTTGACATGATTTTATATGAGTTTGATAAGATATGCTAGAGACAACGATTCAATCCATACTTAGGTTAACTTAGAGTAGGTGGAAAGTGTCGTGAAAACCTATGATATCTTATACTTTTTCCATTGAATTGTGTAGGTTATTAGGAGATTTAATATTGCATGCTAGGAAATATGAGTTATATTAGATGTAGGGTGTTAGGTGAGTAGCTAGTGCAAAACTATAATGTTCTATTATTCTCTCTTAGTAGTATTTTCATGTTGAGTATGTTGTAAGGATTGACAACCTTTACACACTCATATATGCTTTTATTAAAGATCCATGCTAGACATAATCTATTTCTATCTTCATTTACTGATATCATTTACATTTATGTCATTTACATTTAAAAATCCAAAACATATGTTATTTCATGAGTTAAGTTAGAGAAAATCTTGAAAGCTTAGTAAACAACCACAATAGTCCTTGAGGTTAGACACCCTCTATACTATTCTGCAATGATTCGTTCTATTGCGAGTGGTTAATTTATTATAATTGAGAATCAACCTACATCAATTTTTGGCGCCGTTGTTGGGAACTATTAACGATTGTTTGTTAAGTTTTTAGGATTGAATCTAGTTTGATTCTGTACATATGTTGTATATAATTCCGTATATATGTTATATATAATTCATTGTGTATAGTCTGTTTTTCTAGTTTCTGTTTTCTGTTTCTACATATATTTTGTTTTCCTGCATTTTTCAGTTCTGCATCATTTTTTTTTCTGTTTTTCAGTTTCTGCATTTTTTTTTTGGTTTCTGTTTTTTTTTTTCAATTTCTGCTGTTTAAGTTTCTGCCTTCATTTTTCTGTATTCTATTTCTTTCCTTTTTTTTTGCATTTTCTGGTTTGCTGCATATTTTTCAGTTCCTGCATGTTCAGTTCCTGGTTTTCTGCATTTGTTATTATTTTTCTGGTTTCTGCAGATGCTGTTTCTGCATATTTTTCTGGTTTTTGCAGTTTTTGAATTTTTTCTACATAATTCCTGCATGTTCTGTTTTCTGCATCTTCTGACATTTTCTGCAGAAACTAAGAGGATCCAAAAGACAGCACCTTAAAGGCTGCTTTATGCACTGCATAATTTGTACATTCTAAATTTTCCTTTCATTCTATGTTTGTTTGTTTTATTGTTAGTTCCTATTGATAAAGAGTACGTTTATAATTTATTTTCCATTTGTAAAAAGAGATTTTTCATTTCTGGTAATGTTTTTGCAAAACCAGGGGGATCAAGCGCCCAAAATTTGGCGCTCAATCGCCAACCTTCCTGCAGCGGCACTGATGTGCTGCTGCTCTTCAAAACAAAACTTTTTTTTTGGTTTTTTGGTCTTTTTTTTTTTTCTGTTTCTACAGAACCACGGCAATCGATCGCCACTTTCTTGGGCAGCTTTTGTATATTTGAATTTTTGTTATATTTTGTTTTCATTCTAGACTAATTTACATTTGTTGTTTTTTGTTTTTTTCTAACATATGTATATATCTATATTTTTGGCAATCGACTTCAGCTCTGGTTTCTGCAATTTTTGTTTCTGCAGAAACCAAGCCGCTTGAGTGCCATGCCGCGGATGTTGTTTATTTTAATTTTGCATTTTTGTTTCTATTCAAGCACTCCTTAGTAGTAGTACTGATATTTCTACTAGCAATACTACATTTCTTCTTTTTTCTTTTATTTTCATTTATGTTTTTGTTATTACTTTATTTTGGTTTATGTTTTTATTTTGGTTTATATTTGTTATTTTACTTTGATTTGTATTTTCTGTACTTTAGGTTGTTTTGTTTCGCACTAAGCAGTACTGAAGCTACTATATTTTTATTCTTCATTTGTTTGTGTGCTATTTTATTATTATGTTTTAAAGTTTTTGTTTCAATTCCTGCAGAATAATGAAAGTGCTTTGTTGTTGCACCAGGCGCTTGAGCGCCACTACAAGGGCGATCGAGCACCCCTTCCAGACAGTAGTTGCTATTACTGCAAGCTGAAACTTCTAATTTTTATTTTATTTTGGTTTATATTTTAGCATTGCAGTGCATCAATCCCGACAGCAATACTGATGTTGCTGTTTGCACTGCCATCTATTATATTTTGTTTTAGTTTATATTTTTCTTTCATGTGTTTTTTGTTTTTGTTTTCCGTCTCAAGTTTTGTTCCTGCAGAAGGCGCTCGAGCTACACCATGTGGTGCTCGAGCGCCACATCCCAGAGCCACGGCACTGATGCCACCAAAACAGACGACACTCGAGCCATGGATCCTAGTGATCGAGCGCCCCGACCTAGCTTTGTGGCACTGAAGCCACTCCATACACTGCACGACATTAACCTTGAAAATTTTTATTTTTATTTGTTTTTCATTTTGTGTTTCATTTTCCGTTTACTATTTTTGTTTGTTTTTATATTTTTAGTTTTTCCCTTATTTTATTTAGTATTTTGCTTTTTAGGATAAGTGTTCTTACGTCCAAGTTTGAGGGTATGCTATGAGCCATCCCTCTCCAAACAGGTTTTCCTTTATCCATGATATAATGCTTTAATTTTATACACATTGAGGACAATATGTAATTTAAGTTTAGGGGTATGGAAAGACACTTTGTCCAAAAAGTTTTAATTTTGCAAATGTTTATGTTATTCATTAGAATTTTGTTGATCTTTAATTTTGATTTATATTTCATTGGTGAGCTTAAGATGATGAACATATGATCACACAATTAGAAATTCTAAATCTTTTTACTTGCTTTTCGCTTTTGAGAATTCATTTGTTTCAGTTTAAATTATCATGAACACATTTGGCACATAATTTGTGACGTATAAGCCTTAACGACAACATGTTTGTTTGCAATGTCTTAGATGTAATTGGGTGACTTGTTAGATGGATGACTTGAGCATTAAAAAAATGAGGAAAAATGAATAATATAGCTAGTTTGACTTCATAGCCTATTTGACTCGAGTATATAAGCCCTTAGGGATGTCTCTACATCTAGTGCCCTAGAGTCATTTGGTTTAAGAGTCATTGGCATAACACTCACTACATGGGTCAATTAGAAAAGCTTAATGGAGTTAAGCTAATAGCTATATAAGTGCAATAAATGTAAATATTAACCATGCCTTGGTTGTGTCATCTGATGAGGAATTTCAATGAATTTTGAGGTATTGAGCCATTGATGTTAGAAATTATTTTAAAGCCTCATGGCTATGCGCTGATATCGCTTTACTCCAATTGAAACATATTTGGACTTTCAACTAGCCATTTGTAAGTAATTATATTTTGTAAATCCTAAGTTGTTGTGAAGATGGGGTTTATTAGTTTAAGCTTGCTATTAACATGTGAACCATGATTTTTGTGATACTTTATTCTTTGTGATAATACGATCATGCACAACGTTTGTGAGCAACATTTCTGTTAAATCCTCACGAGACTTCACTTGTTCACTAGGGATGCCTAGGGGTTTAAAATGCTTATTGCATATGCTAAATGCAATCGTGTTTCCTGAGAAAGAGGAGATAGACTAGTTGTTTATATGTTGTTCCATTTTGTTTTTAGTTTTGTAATGCTAAAGGACTAGCATTATGTAAGTTTGAGGGTGTGATAACTACTGAATGTTACACATTCAAGCCTCTTAACTCGCATAAGTTAAACCTTAGTTTGTATTGTAATTTAATATTTTTGTTATATTTTAGTGTTTCGTCTTATTTTTAGGTCCTAATGAAAAACACAAGCAAAATCATCAATATTAGGCTTAAAGATACACCAAGAGAAAGTTGAAGAGCTGAAGAGCAGTTAGGGATCGATCCCCACTTTCTGGGGATCGAGCGCCAATTTCTAAAGATCGATCGCAGCTGGGGATCAAACGCCATCAAAGCTTCCAGAATGCAAAATATCTTTGACAGCAAATGACGGAAAGTTAATATCTTTTATCAAAGATTGTGGCTTGATAGGCTATGGTGGATGCCGAAATCTCTCCTTAGAGTTGTCCTAGCCACCTTGACTTAAGATTTTTACCTTGTTTTTATCTTGTACAAAGATCTAAAGCTCTCCCTCTCTATAAAATAGAATACATCCGAGAGTTTGAGAAAGTTCGGATTTTGTTATTTTAGTTTCATTTTTTAGCTTAGTTTCATTTTATTTTCTTCCGTAGACAGTGGGTAGAACTCGACCCATAGCACCAAATCTCCTTAGGAAATGACTTTTTCCAATCTCATAGAAATTCCCAAATCCTTCATGAGGAACTAAACCCTTTGTAGGGTTTGATGTAATTCTGTCCAAAGTGTTATGAGTTGATTGTATATAGCTAGGATTTTATGCATTTGGTATAATGATTGTATAAGCCTAAAGATTGATTTTCATGATAAACCATTTGAGATGAAAATTTTTTTCTTATCTATGAGAAACTCTTTTTAGTCTTGAATGAATTCTATGTTTTCATTGTCTTTGATCGAGGAAACATAGGCTTTGAATGATGCTTTTGACATGATTTTATGCGAGTTTGATAGGATATGCTAGGGAGCACGATTCAATCCACACTTAGGTTAACTTAGAGTAGGTAGAAAGTGTCGTGGAAACCTATGATATCTTATGCTTTTTGCATTGAATTGTGTAGGCTATTAGGAGATTTTATATTGCGTGCTAGGAAACACGAGTTATATCACATGTAGGGTGTTAGATGAGTGGCTAGTGCAAAATTATGATGTTCTATTATTCTCTCTTAATAGTATTTTCATGTTTAGTATGTTGTAAGGAGTCACAACCTTTACACACTCATATTATATTTTTGTTAAAGATCCATGGTAGACATAATATGTTTATACCTGCATTTACCGTTATCATTTACATTTAAAAATTCAAAACATATGTTCTGTCATGAGTTAATTTAGAGAAAATCTTGAAAGCTTGGTAAACAGTCCTTGAGGTTCGACACCCTCTATATAGTCCTATTCTTCAAAGATTCGTTCTATTGCGAGTGGTTAATTTATTATAATTGAGAATCAATCTAAATCACCTTTTTTATCAAAAGATAATGCTAAGTTATGGTTGAACTCTTTGGTTATTGGTTTTATCAACAATTGAGAAGAGTTGGCCACAAAGTTTTTGAAAAAATTCTTTCCAGCTCAAAGGACTAGGCAACTTAGAAGAGAAATTCAGACTTTTCAACAAAAGGATAGAGATCTTTTCTTCAAAGCTTGGGAGCATTTCAATGAGCTGCTTCTCAAATGTCCATACTACAACTTGTCTCAGGACAACCAGGTACAAGCTTTCCATAAAGGTTTTGCTAATTCAGCCTGTGGCGGTGTGCTTATGGAAAAGAGTAGTGAGGAAGCCATTGAGCTCTTTGAAACTTTAAGTGAGAATTCTTAGTAATTCTCATCAAGAGGAAGGCATGTATCAAAAGGTAAAGGTGTTTATGAAGTAAGCACCAACAATGGAGTCCAATCTCAAATGGCGACAATGGAGAGAAAGCTAGACATGATTGTAAAAGCAATGGCATCCCACAACATCTCTCCAATTCAGCAAGTACAGCAAGTTGAGTTATGTGCCATATGTTCTCATTCTAACCATACCACTGAGAATTGTCCTATGTCTCCATTTGCAGAGCAAGAACAAGCCAACTATGTGGGACAAGGTGGATTTCCTCCAAAGAACAACCCGTACTCTAACACTTACAATCTAGGGTGGAGAAACCACCACAATTTTTCTTGGAGTAGTAATCAAAATGTCCAAAATCTACAAGGACAGCAGCATTTCCAGCCAAGTACAAGTTATCAAGCTCCACCACATGTGGTACAACCAAATACAAAGCCAAAGAAAAATGATCTTGAGGGTGCCATCAATTCTTGACTGCACAACAACAGACTAACACTCAGACAAGCCAAGCAATTCAAAAGTTAGAAGCACAGGTGGGGCAATGGCCCAAGGAGCTGAGCGAGAGGAAGTAGGTGAATTCCCATCAAAAACCGTACCAAACCCAGGAGGTCATGAACAGCTCAAGGCTATGACATCTCTTAAGAGTAGTAAGATCATTGATAACAAGGTGGGGATAGAAAAGGAAGAGGAAACACCTCTAGAAGAAGCCACAACATCCAGCAAGGTAAGTGAGAAGGAACATGTGGTATTGATACCCTTCCCTCAAAGGTTAGTGAAGCAAAAGAAAGAAAAACAATTGCTGGATATTTTTGAAACCTTAAAGAAAGTTGAAATTAATATTCCTTTACTTGATGCAATTACACAAATTCCATACAAAAGAAAGTTTCAGGAAACATAAGAAAGTTGCATTAATCGATGAGGTAAATGGTATTTTCTCGGACATGGTGGAGAAGTTCATCGAGGTATTTATGGACGATTTTAGTGTTTTTGGCTCTAACTTCGATGAATGCCTCAATCATCTGCAGGTTGTCCTTAAGAGGTGTGAAGATTACAATCTAGTGCTTAATTGAGAAAAGTGCCACTTCATAGTACAACATGGCATTATGCTGGGTCATGTTATTTCCAGCAAAGGCATTGAGGTGGATAAAGCGAAAATTGACATCATTTCCAATCTCCCTCCTTTGATGACAGTCAAGGGTGTAAGAAGCTTTTTGGGGCACGCTAGATTTTATAGAAGATTCATCAAAGATTTCTCCAAGATTTCAAGACCCCTTTGTGTGCTCTTGGCAAAATATGTCAAATTTCTGTGGACCGATGAGTGCATGCTTGCATTCAATATATTTTGAAAAAATTTCTCACATCTGCACCAATCATGATGGCACCTGATTGGAATCTCCTGTTTGAGCTTATGTGAGATGCTAGTGACTTTGCCTTGGAAGCTGTCTTAGGTTAGCGAGTTGATAAGGTACCCCATGCCATTTATTATGCTTCTTAGACCTTGAATGATGCTCAACTTAACTATTCCACCACTGAGAAAGAGTTGTTAGCTGTAATCTTTTCCTTGGAAAAGTTTAGGTCATATTTGATTGGATCTAAAGTCATTATATTCACTGATCATGCGACGTTTAAGATACCTTTTTTCCAAGAAAGATGCAAAGCCAAGACTAATTAGATGGGTGTTGTTGCTGCAAGAATTTGACCTAAAAATCAAGGACAAGCGAGGCAGTGAAAATGTGGTTGCAGATCATCTATCCAGGCTGCTTCATGAAGAAGAAGGGAATGAGCTTCCCTTAGGAGAACAATTTCCCGATAAGCAGCTCTTTGCCATAACTATCCAACTTACTTGGTATGCTGACATTGTGAACTACATCACTTCAAGAGTTTTTCCTCCTGGTATGTCCAGTCAAGAAAGAAAGCGACTAGTGTCAATGTCTAGGCACTACCATTGGTACGAGCCCTACCTAATCAAATTCTGTACCGATCAAATCATTCAAAGATGTATACTAGAAGAGGAACATGTCAGCATTCTAAGGCATTGTCATCAACTCGCATGTGGCGGCCATTTTGGAGCAAAGAAGATAGCCCTCAAGGTATTGCAATCCGGTTTCTTTTGGCCTAATTTATTTAAAGATGTTTTTGAATTTTGCAGTGCTTGTGACAGATGCCAAAGGATAGGGAATATCTCTTCCTGAAATCAAGTGCCCTTGCAGAATATTCAAGAAGTCGAGCTTTTCGAAGTATGGGGTATTGATTTCATAGGCCCTTTTCCTAATTCCTTTGGGTTTTTATATATTCTGGTAGGTGTCAATTATGTGTCAAAGTGGGTCGAGGCTGTCCCCTCAAAGACTAACGATCATCGAGTGGTTGTGAAGTTTTTGTAGGAAAATATTTTTACTCGATTTGGGACACTTCGAGCAATCATCAGTGATGGAGGAAGCCATTTTAACAATCAACCTTTTACTTTTTTGATAAAGAAGTACGGGATCACACATAAGGTGGGCATTCCATATCATTCCCAAACAAGTGGTCAGGTAGAGATTAGCAATCGAGAAATCAAGAACATCCTAGAGAAAACGGTGAATACCAACATAAAGGATAGGTCTCTACGGTTGAATGATGCGCTTTGAGCCTATAGTACTACTTACAACACCCCTATTAACATGTCCCCATATTGAATAGTCTTTGGGAAGGCATGTTATTTGCTTGTAGAATTGGAGCATAGAGCATATTGGGCAATAAAGAAACTCAATTTTGATTTGAAGCAAACGAGTGAAAAGCGGAAATTGCAGCTGGCTATGAAAATGCCAAGCTTTACAAGGAAAAGACTAAAGCATATCACGACAAACACCTTGTTAGAAAGGAATTTCATATCGAACAGAAGGTATTGATATACAATTCCAAATTGAGACTTTTTCTCGGTAAACTCAAGTCTAGGTGGCACGGTCCTTATATTGTCACAAATGTGTTCCCTCATGGAGCATTGGAGGTTCACAACAAGGAAGCGAATCAAACTTTCAAGGTCAATGGGCACAGAGTCAAATGTGTTGAATTTTACACGTTTAAACTCCCTAACTCGCATATGTTAAACCTTAGTTTGTATTGTTATCTAATATTCTATTATGTTTTAGAGTGTTGTCTTATTTTTAAGTCTTAATGGAAAATCAAAGCTTATCATGGACATTAGGCTTGAAGATAAATCAAGAGAAGTTGAAATGTTGTTGAAGTGGTGGGGATCAAGCACTACACATCAAGTATCGAGCGCCAACCAAAAGCTTGGCGCTCGAGCGCCCAAATCCAAGGATTGAGCGCCAGCCAAGGACCAGCGCTCGAGCGCCCAAATTTGGGGATCGAGCACCGTCGAACCTTCCAGACCTGAAAGATCTTTTGTGACAGCAAATGACGGCGAGATATATTTTTGGTCCAAAATTGCGGCTTGCCAGTCTGTTGTAGGCGCCGAAATCCATCCTCAGAGCTGTCTTACACCACTTGGATCAAGATCTTTGTAACTTTGATTTATCTTGTAAAGATTTAAGCTCTCTTCCTCTCTATATATTCAAAACCTGACGGGAGAGGTAGAGAGTTCGGTTCTTAGCTTTTCTTTGTTGTTTTTAACTTAGTTTGATTTATTTTCTTGCCTTAGACAGTAGGTAGAACTGACCAATAGCACTATAATCCTTTAAGAAATGGTTTTCTTCAATCTAATGAAGAAATCCAAATCCTTCATGAGGAACTAAACTCCCTTGTAGGGTTTGATGTAGCTCAATCCAAAGTGCTATGGGTTGATTATATTTAGCTAGGATTTTATGCAATTGGTATAATGATCATATATGCCTAAGGATTGTTCTTAACGAAATACCATTTGAGATGAAGATTTGTTTATTGTCTATGAAGAATCTATTTTAGTCTTGAATGCTTTCTATGTTTTCAATATCTTTGATTCAGGAAACATAGGCCATATGATGATGCTTGTGGCATGATTTTATGCGAGTTTGATAGGGTATGCTAGGGACCATGACTCAATCCACACATAGATTAATTTAGAATAGGTGGAAAGAAGAGTGGAAACCTATGATAGTTTATGCTTTTTCCATGAGATTGTGTAAGCTATTGAGAGATCTTATATCGCATGCTAGGGAACACGAGTTATATCACATGTAGGATGTTAGGTGAGTGACTAGTGCGAAACTATGATGCTTTATTATTTTCTTTCGATAGTATTTTCATGTTGAGTTTGTTGTAAGGGTTGACAACCCTTACAAACTCATATTATACTTTTGCTAAAGATCTGTGCTAGATGCAGTTCGCTTGTGGTATGAGGATTGAGTGAAATCAATTCCCTATACTTCCCCTACTACTTTTAAATTCAATTTGCGTAAACTTAGTTTAAAGTTTGTGTCATTCAGTTTTTTGTTTAAAAATCACAAAAACATTTCTTACTTATGAGTTGGGTTAGATGCGACTTTAGAGATTTCATTATTAAGCAACCAAACACAATCCCTACGGATGATACCCTCTTTAGAACTATCCTGCAAGAGTACGATCCATCGCGAGCAGTTAATTATAAATTTTAAAATTGGTAGCACTCGCGCGAGTATCAGATTATATCTTCGAGCCGCAAGACGAGGATTTGGCCTTCCAATCTGTCTCATATATAGCACTCAATGTTCATGCACTGCTGAGAGTGCTAGAGCCACATTTTGATGAACTCGAGCACCGCGTCTTGCACAAGTAGCACTGAAGCTACTACCAGAAGCACTCGAACCCCATTTTGATGAGCTCAAGCGCATTTGTCCAGAACAGTGGTACTAAGGCCACTTCTTGCACTACAAAGCCATATCCTTTGAAATTTTCTGTTTTATTTTTAATGTTTGTTTCATTTTATGTTGATTGTTTTTAGTTTCGATTTTGTTATCATATTTGTAGTTTTCCTTTGTTTTGTTTTAGTAGTTTATTTTCAGGAAAAGTGTGTTTGCATTCAAGTTTGGGGGTTGATAAGTGCTGAATGTTACACATTCAAGCCCCTTAATTCACATATGTTAATCTCTTAGTTTAATTATAATATGATGTTTTGTGTTGTTTTTGTGTTTTATCTTATTTTGTAGGTTTTGGAAAAAAAATAAGTCAATTCTATCAACTCAGGCTTAAAACACATGAATAGTGCAAAGCTGCTGAGCTTTTGACCTTTGTGCACTATTTTGGCCATAACTTTTAGCTCAAAATTCGGATTAAGTCAAGGTCAAGTGCGTTGAATAGAGGACTTAAAGAGGAACAAATCATTAAGCAAAAGTTTTTACATTTAAGGTGCGTTCGAGTACCCAAACTGGCGATTGAGCGCTAGCTGTGATTGATCCCCATTTTCTAGCGCCCGATCACCATCGTGCGCTAAAAATCTCTGAAGTTGGCAGAACTAATATGTAAAGATAGTAATCTGACCCCAACTCGATCTTGGACTTCCTATGATGTACGAAATAGATTAGGGTTGTTCATAAACTCTATAAATACTCCCCTAAGTCCTTCAAAACAATGACACAAGCTTGAGGAGAAGAATCAAAGGCTTCAAAGAAATATTTTTCTTAGTTTCTCTTTATTTTCAGTTTTTCTTTAATATTTTCTTATAAGGATGAATTTCATCTGAATTATGTGTAACTAATACTTTAGTTAAGACTCAATTGAAGCCCTAATCATGTTTTTTTAAGGTTTCAATTTGTCTTGCTACAATTAATATTTTGATGCTTAACTTAATTATTTTTGGTTTTCTTGAATTCCTCACATGTATGTGTTTGATCATCATATATGCTTGTGGTATGAATATGTTATTTATGTCAATTTGGATAGCCGAGTCTTGGGCCTAATAGAGTAACAAAAGAACCCCATCACAGGTTCTTGGATTAATCAACATGAAAAACCAGAGTAGATGCCATGCTCTAGGCTCTATGTGTTTCTCGATCTCTATAGTTTTATGCTTTCTTGAAGAACAACTTAGTAGATGCCATGCTAAATCCTTTAAGAAAGAAAAGAGTTAGAGTAGATGTCATGCCTAATTTGTTGTTTAGGGAGATCAATAGCCTAAGAAGTAGATGCCATGCCCTTAGGTTGGCAAACATTGAGTATCGTGATATGCTTGTAGTATTGTGCATATTGTTTTCCTTATTTGAGTATGATTAGCGGTGGATATCGGAGCCCTAGCCCTTTATTCTCATTATTTTAATTCAATATTTTATCTCGTTTCATTCACAATATCTTTTTAGGAAATTCTCTTTAAGCATAATTTATACCAATCCTCGTAGGAATAATCTCGTATTTGTCGTCTATATTATCATTTTGATCTTATGCACTTGCGAGTAAAACGTGCATTTATTCGCCTATTTATTTAGGCAGATATTTATACAACAGGAGTATGCTACGAGCCATACCGATCCCTCCATTTTCTCTACACATTAAGGACAATTTGAAATTCAAGTTTGGGGGTATAGGACATGTGGCGACCCGATTTTATCACTCATATTTTTTTAAAAAAAAAATGAAACCGAATAGTCACAGAGGCTCATGTAAATCTCACATCATCAACTCATAATCTAAGCATATCACATCAGAGTTAATAACATACACGCAATGGAAATAAATACATAACATGTGAGATAAACATAACTTGGAGCTAACATAAACTATTTAGAACAGTTTTACAACACATATGCTATACATCAAAATAAGGATATCAAAAATGCCACATACGATATAACCAAAGTATATCAATCTATTTATACATATACATCTTGATGTATAACAAAAGCTAGACTAGTGTAAGAGTCTATACAATACCCAATGGGCGTACATCACCCTTAGTCATGATAACCTAAATAAGCAGCCACTCGATCTTCATCAAGATCTGTTGTACCTATAACAATAACATCATCTATGCAATCATATAAATCATCCATGATTACATAGGAGAAGGAAAGAAGAAATTGTGAGTCAACATTTCATAAAAAATGAAGACTCCCCCGAGGGTTTTTGCATTGAGCCAAACTTTTATTTATGCAATCGTTTATAATAATAGTTATTCAACTTCATAAAAATATGACTTTAATATTCAAAAACTTGGTATAACCGATGAAGTAAACAACACATTAATAAAACTTTTTAAATCATTATATATAGTTGTGAATCTATGCGTATGCTCCAAAATACGTTTGGATATATATACATATAAACACATCTAAGGCATAACTTGTATATAATAAAAATTCACAAAATATCATATGCAAACCAGTTGTAAATATATATATAAGTTTTTTTCCATTGAGAATTTTATGCATACCAATACATCTAGCATGAAATACCTCTTAAACCAATACACAAAAGTCATTAATAACAATGCAATGCATGCTTTAGTCTTTCACTTTCATCTTTATTTTCATAATGTATACAGCATTCTTAATAGACTCAGCCTGAGCAAACTGCACACACCGGCCTCAGGCACAACTCCCTAGCCTCGCGCATAACGAGCCCAACCCTAACACTTTTCATAACTTTCATTATAATGAGCCCAACCCTCTTCTTTAACTTTCATTCTTATGGGCTCAGCCTTATTCTTTACCTCTTTAGTATTAGCCCTTGTTCATGCTCACACATCAATGCACATGCTATGTCTATGCACTTTCAAATATCAACAATCATGTCTTAACAATTGAAATTAAATCAATTTTCATTCATCATAAGTCAACATCTCAAGATATCAAAGTAATCAATTATTATAGTATCTCTTTCATATCTCAACACTTTCAAAATTACAACAACAATATTAATCATATCTCATCAAATATTGAAAGTATCAAGTAATAATAAATCATTCTCAAACAACATATGATTGGCTCGATCTTATCATAGATTTAAACATTCTTTGAAAGCATTAAAATTCTATTCTTTCTCAACTTATTTAACATTTATAAAACATCTAAAATCATTTATAAAATCCTTTGAAAACATAAAACGTATTTCACCCTCAGTAAGTAAAGATTACTCACCTCAATCCTTGATGCTATATATAGACACCAATCCGACCACTTAGCCACAATAAGCTGCAATATCACATTGCAAGCAATCTTAGACGTAACACATAACTCAAAACATAATCTACAAGTGCTTATAACCTCATAAGCATATAACTAAATGAGACCCATAGTATGCATGGAACTCACAACACCATCTAAGGGCTAACAAAGCCAATCCATAATAGTTCACTATGGATACATGCCAAAACTACACTAAACTTAGTTAAATTTAAACACTTACCATAAGGTACGAAAACCCGGTCGAAGGAACTTTGATCCAACGCTTGAACTCCTCAAATATGACAAATCTCTAAACAAATAATCAAGATTAAGCAATATGCAAGTAGTGTATAGCTCAATCTTGAGAATGTAGACATAAGTTTGAGAATTTACCTCAAACGATCGGTGGAAACGACAATCTAACACCAAGGAACACGTTGCCGGTGTTAGAAAATGCAACCTAAGCCTCAAAAAACTGCTCTCTTAAAGTTTGGGGAAAATCCTAGGAGACAAAAGAGAGCTCTAGGTCGTTCCAAGGCTGAAAAATAAGAAGTGAGCTGGAAAAACATATCTTCAGCTATTTATACTTGCCATATTGTTCATCACCGTTTGGACCACCACCGTCTGGTCCATGTTACGGATGAGTCACATTGTCTAAACAGAAACGTGCTTCGTTCAGACGCAGCTGTGAACGACCTGCAGACGGTTGCTACTGACTAAACCATAGCAAACAAAGCTACAGACAACAAGCACTGGGCAATAACTGTCCAGACCACATACTACCATCCGGACGTCCAATGTGAAAAATCATTTTTAATGTTTTCTCGATGTATTTTCGAAGTGTTTATTTTTCGTACTTTTAATTACCTTTTTACCCTTGTCTTTTTAAGGTGATTTTTAATTCCTACTTTAAATTCTTAGGCATAATAGGGGACTCTTCGGGTTAGTTAAATTGATTAACTTGGTTTGGAGAACCTCGATGATCATCAAGTCGGTATTTTACAGATCCTCCCTCTGAAGAGGATAAAGGTATCCCTAAGTCTTAATTCGAGCGTTTTAAAACTGAGAGACAAACCACGAGATTAATTATAAGTTAATTAATTTTATGGGGCGTTACATTAACAAAGTTCTCCAAAAATTAATTCAAGGAAAACATTACAACTTTTAAAGGTTAAAAGAATTGTGTTGGAGTGTTTCTAACTGAGCTACAGGGTTCTCTTTTTTTATCCTTGAAAAGTGTAACAGAGAAATAGAAAAAACAATGTGGGACTGCAAGTAGTGGGGTGGACGGCTATGGCTAGAAAACCCTAGCCTCCATCCCACTTATGGATGACGCATGGGCCAAGGAAATTTTCCCTGGTTAGTGCGTCACTTATTTCAGCACTAGGCTTGGGTTTTATCCTAAGCCCACCTCACGCACTTATTTCTTTCTCTGTATAGTTTTTCCTTTGGGCCCATATTTTTTTAAATTAAAACATATTTATTAATAAAATAAGCCCATGTTTTAATAAATAAAATAACATGTCTAATAAATAAATAATAGGCATGTATATAGTTAATTTATAATAGCTTGTTGAGAGATCTAAAGAGAAAAATATTTTCGACTCAAATAGTCTCTGATTATCCCAAGTCACTATTTAATTACAATTAATATCACTACATAATTGTAACTGCACTCTGAAGAATATTCTTGACTAAATCAACAAAGTTCTCTTTGACATTTAATATAAGTACAATTCCTTCATGAAGTCCTCTGTAAACGAATTAGGACTGTGATATTGTAACACTATATTCTCTACCTCTTAATCCTTGTATACCGAATTTCTATTATCTTATTATTCTCCCTCCTATGAGTATCAACTCACTAGGTATATTTATTCTGAAGTTAATCTTACCAAAATGCTTTGATCAAAAACTTAAGAATAATACTGAATAAAATCCTATTCAATGTGAGACTTCTTGTTCATTTTTCTACTAAAAGGATTTGGATTCCCTATTGAGCAAAACTTTTCTCACGATACTACATGTGATCACTCAACACAAAGATAATGTTGACCCATGTTTAAGGCTGCAATTTATAATGTATCAAAGTGAAAACACTTGACATTTGAGTTTGCTTTATCTCAGGATTTAGAATTACAAGTATAAATAGTCTGAAAGTTATTGTCTTTTCTTGAGGACAGTATTTTTATGGTTAAGACAACTCCCGGTCTATTCAGTGTATATCATCCTATACGCCTATACATCAACCCGAAATATCCTTGTAACACCCCGATTTTATATCAATAAAACCGTAAGCAGAAACCTCCAGTTCCCACATGACATTACTACCTCAGAGATCTAATCTCGCAGTGGAATATTTATTTTTCTAAAACACCTAGGAATATCTCCCATAACACAACAGAGCTGACTGAAATACCTTATTTCATAAAACATTATAACATATGATAATTACAAATGAATGTATATCAAATACACTCAACAAAAGAGAGGGCAACAAGCGGTTTACAGTTGCAACATCAAGCTTACACAATAATACAAAGCATAAACTAACTCAATGCCTTATAATGAATACAACGGAAATAGAATATAAACATATATAACATAAACTAACTAACCTAGCTCCCTAGATACTAGCAACACAAACACAGCGGATAGTCAATCCACTATCCCGACTAGCAAAGGGTACTCCGCCCTCAGCCTCAAGTTCTGCATCATACATTGTGGAATCAAGTGAGTCAACCGTTTCCCAATATAACAGATCATTGAATTATTAAACAATCATATGACAGATATAATGAATGTAATGAATGAGTTTTCATGCATCGTTGTTAAGGCTTTGTTTAGTCTTAATGCAGTATGAAATTAAACTCCACTCATAATGGGCCAACCTCGTATTAACGAACGTTACTTCTCCCCCACTTAAACAGATTACTAGTTTGCACTTGGAACCGACATTCCAGCATTAGTTCTTATTACCTGCTTTAGGGACTCAAGGTCCACTTGATTAGCCCTCACACCCTTTCTACTGACCAGGTAAATGTCACATCATTACCAATTCACAGAGTATGCAAACGTATTTCATGTACAATTTATAACACATGCATATGAATAAAACAATAATAAATTATAAAGGAACATAACCACAGGTTTATCCTCAGTATGTATGTGAATACTTACAGTCCTTGAAGAACACAGATGTACATGCGTCACTTGGCAAACACTGCAATTTAATTTAATCCTTTCATTAAACCAAGGTTACTTTTAAACCTTATAACACCCATTTATCCCTTTTTTTACTTATTCATCAACCACTATCATTTTATTCATACCCTTTAAACCATGAGTTTAAGAAACTCATATGAAACTCTTTACACATAGAGAACACAACCCAACAAATCAAACCTCTAACCTTCCAATCCTTAACAACACTTTAAACCATATGAACATACTCACACACACCACATATATCTTATTGCCAAGGTTCCCAAAACACCGTACAAAACTCCCAAAACAAAAGCTACAAACTTCAACTCAAAACACCCAAAGTCAGCACAACACTTTTAGCAAAACAAAGCTAACAAACCCACTTTAAACATCCCAAAATCAGCACACTAATAAGCCATCAAAACAGCCTAAAACCAGCCATCAACACAGCTAGCAAAACAGCAAGAACAACACTTAAAAGAGAGCATCAATTGGCCATCAAAACAGAACAAGAACAAACCCTCATCAAGCCTTTCAGCCAGCCCCAAAACAGCACACCCAACTTCCAATTCAAACACTCAAAAATCCATCTCCAACCCATTCAAAATTACACATCTATTTGGTTAACTCAATCAAAACAGAGCAATACATCTCATTAAACTCAACCAGGATTCAACACCCAAAAACCTAATCAAAACCATTCGATCAAAATGAAGAAAACAGTTCAAACACAAACCCAATCTGTTTAAACCCAAAAACAGAGTACACAACCTTCATCCAAGCCATTCGGCCATAGCCAATTTTCCAAGAAAACCAAGCATCAATCGAAACTCCAAATCAGTAAACCCATAATTAAAATCCCAAAAAACTCAACTCAAGAACACCTATTCGGTTAAGCCACAAAAACAGAGCACAACCCAAAATCAACCCATTCGGCCAAGAACCGAAACACCCAATCAAAATGCCCAAAATCAACCCATAAGCATATAATCAGAACACCCAAGACACCCAATTGAAATTAAACCCAAAAGTTGAAGGGAACTGATTTTACCTTGATGAATCCCTCTCTCTCACAACTCATATAGAGAAGGAGAAAAGGAAAGGAAGAACAAAGAAGGAAGAAGATGGAACAGGGGAGAGTTTCTCTCGGTGGGTCTCTCCCACGGTGGTCTCTCGGTCTCTCTCTTGGTTTCTCTCTCGCTCCAACTCTCTCGCTCTCGGTTCTGTCTGAGCAGAAACAGAGAAGGAAGAACGAAGGAGACGAGAAGAAGGAAGAGGTGTGCGGGAGAAAGAAAAGGAAAAGAAAGAAGAAGAGAGAAATGAGGGGGAAGAGGTGCGGGCTGCGTATCAAACCGAAGGGGGGTGGGTTTTAATTTATAAAAGTTAGGGGTGGCTTCTTAAATAAGATAACTTGGTTGCCAAGTTTATTTTTTTGTATTTCCGATTTAACCCCAACTCTCCTCTTAATTATAAAATCAACCCAAAAGATATTTAAATACAATTTGGACGACAACACTACTTATTAATAAATAAGCACCAGTCTCATTTATTTTATTAATCCCACAATTAATATTATCACACTAATAATATTAGCATCTATTTAACTATAGTCAATATATTGAATACCCCATAAGTCTAATTAAATTACTATATCCATTAAATTACCCAGTAATATTATTAGAACCCAATATAATATTATTACTCATTAATTCATGGCCCATGAATTAATATCTACTAATCAATATAATATATATATATACTCTAAATATTCATATAATCACATAAATTCATCAAGAATCGTCACAATGCCATATATAAATATATAACCTTAATACTAAATTAAGGCAACATAAATTGTAGATTAAAATTTAGGGCGCTACAATCATCTTCGCCTGATTAAAGTAAATAACACAATTGAAGTGTAACAGTCGTACTAATGGAATCTCCAGTTCCATCATGACTGTGAACAAATAATTTCAGAATACAAGGCTTATGGTCTTAGACCTTGTGTGACAAAAACCTTACTCACACCCATAGATCATATCTCATGCATTCTCTAGACCTTTCGTATGGGAACAATCATAAAAGATCATACAAAAGATTATTTGCAATATGCTCAAATATATATTTGATATGAAACAAATGGCTCAAACACAGGAAACCGATAGGTGGGTTACTTCGAGGGAGCCGTGACCTCCAAAATACAATAATCTGTATTATATTTAATAATATTCAAGTTTATTCTTTTATTCATTGTTCTTCTCTTAAATAGAAGAATATAGGCTACATATTACAATAAGTCAATTAGGTCTAGCCGTCACAACTAAGAGCCTTATTTAGGAAAAGATCTTTACTAATAGCCCATGCTTTATTTGGACTATCTCTTCCTTATTAAACTAAGAAATAAAATGGTAAATAATAAATGGAAATATTTCTCCTTATTTTTTCCTACGTGTTCCCCAAGGAAATGATTACATCATCCCTTCCCCCTAACAACACCCTTGTCCTCAAGGTGGAAACTGTAACGCCCAAGAGTTTTAATTATGGATTATAAATCACTTTAAATAAACAAGGGTAAAAGGCTAGTTAAAAGTAAGAAGGATGGACAAATGCAAAGAAAATAAGCTTTAGGAAAGTGTTTCGGTGGTTTTCACTTGAAATGATAGTTTTAGTTTTGACCCCGTCAAACTAAAATGGTCATAACTTTTGACTCAGAACTCTGATTGAGGCAAACTTTATGTCATTGGAAAGCTAAGACGAAAATATACAACTTTGTATTTCACAAAAATTTTCCAATTCCAACTTTTTGTGGGTCAAAACGAGCTGGCAGTAACCTCCGTTCGAAGCTCGTCTGCAGCTCATCCGGACGGACCTGTGTTGTATTTTTACTCCGAAAGTGCCGTCCGCAACTCGTCCGCAGTTGGTCCGGACGAAACACTGTTCACTCACTTATAAATAGGCTGGAACGCGATTTTTCCGCCATTCTTCCGATTTTTCTTCTTTTTCCGCCATTTTCTCTCTTCTCTCTCATAGGGTTTATACCCAAACCCTTGGTAAAGATCTTAGAAAGCCTCCAACACATTTCTAACACCGGAACAAGATTCTTGGCGTTGGAAACCTAACTTCACCGATCGATTTGAGTAAAATTTCTTGAAACCCTAAATCCTCAATGCTTGGGCTATAATTTCGAATGTATAGCTTAGTATTGCTTATTTTCTTAGGGTTTCCATTGATTTGTGCCTTCTCTACATCGGATTGAAGTTCCGAAGCTCACAACTCCGGATTCTTCAAGGATTGAGGTAAATGCCCAAAACCCTAAATTTTTCCGTAGTTAATATTTTGGGATTTTATGATGTCTAACCCTAGTAATTCACTATGGGTTAGTTAAATAGATGATTCTAAGGCTATTGGGAACCCTAGAATTCTATGGGTTGCTTATGGCCCATTGATGCTTGTGTATTCAAGTGTCCTAGCTATTGGGTATGTTGGAGTTGAGTTAAAATGTGTAGAGTTATTGATGTTGTAGCAATGTATCATGCAGCAGGCATTGCTAGAGCATTGGGCTAGGAATTAAATTCAACAAGCGGAAAAAGGGTAAGTATTTATACTTACTGAGAGTGATACACACCTTAAAGTATTTTCATGTTTTGTTTTTAACGTTTAGCAGATGTTGTACTTGCTAAACAAAACAAATGTTTTTAATCTTCTCTCTTTT